>KN884856.1:125122-141563 GCA_000934455.1 Apostichopus parvimensis | reverse complement strand
TGGTGTAGAAAGTTTGGCGATATATTTTAACTCCATGAAGTTACAACCCCAAAATTGATAAAATTAAAAAACATTCAAACCAACCTGGGTTTGCAGGTGCTCGTACAACAACATGTTTGCCATCAATTGCGCCAAGGCACATAGAAAAGTTCCAGTACAACCAGAACTCTCTAGCAATTCTTTGCCAATCTTCCTTCGTCGGAAATTTTAAAACATCATTATGAAGTGCATTCTAAATCGTGGCTGTCGTTTCCTTGAATATGCCATTTACGGTTGACTTCCCATTCTGAAATTTATTGCAACAGTTTGTTGTGAGTCGTCTGTTGCTAGCAGTCTCAACGTGACTGCCAACCGTTGAGATGGGCTGATGGGATACCGGTGAGTTCCAAAATGAACTAGTCGAGGTCCCACTTCTTGCAAAAGAGCATCAAAGCGAACCCTCGACATCCGGCAGTAGCGATGGTGAGTTTCTTCATCATACAGTCTCATTTCATTAATGAGAGCATGGAATTCACCTTTTTCACATCTTTGCTGATTCAAAGGGCGGATATACCATTGCCGCCCTTTTGGTCTTGACTGACGTCGATGATGAGCCAGCCACAGTAGTGACAGAAGCAACATTTTCTCAATTCCATCCATTTTCACCAATCAATCAATGACAGGTCTACAGGAAAAGTATGCTGAAAGTGATGCACTCTGCACTTGGCCGCCGTACGTATAAGATTTTCAAATAAAGTATGAACACAAGTAACGCGTGCGTTTCCACACGCGAACGCAAATTTAATGCGTATCTATTTTTAATTTCGACAAAGTATGAACATTGAATCCGACATTCACATTGTCGGGTGCGTGCACGCAGTCGCAGCAAGTATGAACCGGCCTCAACGCCAGTGACGCGCGGGAAAATTTCGCTGGCTACGCACGAAGTGTAATGCCAGTGACGCATGGTGAGTCTACGCCGGTTAGGCAAGACATAATATGAAAGGCCAGTGACACACGTTCAGAGTTTTGCCCTTACGCACGGAGTGTAACGCCAAGGACGCCCGGGGATTTAACCCTTGTGACGCATGAAGTGTAACCCCAGTGACGCAAGAGGAAATTGCGCTGGTTACGCGTGAAGAATAACGACTTTAACGCACGGAGAGTTTACGCCGGTTATGCACGAAGTGTAACGACAGTAAGCACAGACAGTTTACGCAGGTTCCGCACGGACTTTAAGGCCAGTGACGCACGAGAAGGGTTTCGCCGGTCACGAACGAGGTATAACGCCAGAGACGCACGAGAATACGACGTTCTAGCAATTAGTGTAACGCCAGTGACTAATGGAGACTTAACGCTGGTCACGCACGAAGCGTAAAGCCAGTGACGCATGATATAACGACGCTTTTGCAAGGAGTGTAACACCAGTGATTCACGGGATTGTTTCGCAGGTTTCGCACAAAGTGTAACTCCAGTGAAGGACGGAGATTTACGCCGGTTACTCACCAGTGCCAGCACCAGTGCCAGTGGCGCACGGGAAGGGTTTCGCATATTACGCACGAAGTGTAACGCCAGTGACGGTAAGATAATTTACGCCGGTTACGCACGAAGTGTTACACCAATGACAAATACAGAGTTTACGCCGGTTACGCACGAAGTGTAACGACAGTAAGGCACATCGTGTTTACGCAGGTTGCGCGCAGATTGTAAGACCAGTGATGCACGGGAAGGGTTTCGTCGGTCACGAACGAGGTATAACACAAGCGACGCGTGATAACACGACGGTTAAGCAAGGAATGTAATGCCAGTGACTCGCGGGAATTTATCGCAGGTTACACACGAACTGAAACTCCAGTGACGCACGGAGAGTTAACGCTGGTTACGCATGAAGTATAACGCAATTGACGCACGGGAAAATTAAGCTTGCTACGCACGAAGTGTAACGCCAGTGCTGCTTTGTGAGGCTACGCCGGTGACGCACGAAATAATATGAAATGCCAGTGATAAACCTTGAGATTTTTGCTGGTTATGCACGGATTGTAATGCAAATGACGAACGGGCAGTTACGCTGGTGACGCATGAAGTGTAGCGCCAGTGACGCAAGAGTAAACTGCGCTTGTTGCGCATGAAGAATAACGGCTTTTAAGCACGGAGAGTTCATGCCGGTTACGCATACAGTGCAACGCCAGTTACACAGAGAGAGTTTACGCCGGTTGCGTACGGAGTGTAAGGCCAGTGACGCTCGGAAGGGTTTCGCTGGCAAAAAGTTTAACGCCAGTGACGCACGGGGAAGTTATTATAGTTAGGCCTGGTAATGCCAGTAACGTAATAAATCAATAAATTGTAACCATTGTATTTTAATTATTTTAGTCAGCGCTCGCCTTGAGTTAATCATTGAAATAAACGCCTCAAGCAAGGCATTGCAAAGAAATTAAACTATTCTTGATGTTGTTCTCTTTTGTGAAATTCCGTCCTTATAAAGACTTGCGTTCCTTGAGTTCAATCCATTAGTTGGAAGATCCCGACGAACACAATTCGACGTTACAATGTGTTGCAGCGGTGTGATGTTTTGGCTGATGGACTCTCAAAGCAGTCGAGAGAAATTATTCGAACCTTGGGGTCATTCGAATAATGAAGATGGGAACAAAAAATCAGAGTGGTTGCTGATGTACGAATATGTTGACAATCGATACAGTGTTCTATCTGATCTAGTTCCTCCAACCAATGTCCTGACAACTCCAGCGGACAATAAAACCAGGAATAGGGTCAAGCGGAACCATTCCGATCCACCAACCCGTTCAGCGATGTACACAGCCCGGGGAATCCGTACCAAAGTACCCATATTATTCAGCAGGCGAAGGGATACCGCTTCGTGCGGAATGGAGAGGAGAAAGTTGGCTTTCGAAAGAATCAAACAACCGAAATGACGATGAACGATAAAGACGATATAATCCGTATAACATAGCAAATTGTCAGATTTTTAACGAGACGTCGGGGATTAGGCCAGATATTTTTTGATTGAAATACCCCAATGGGAGAACTTCCAAGCACAATTTGAAATGGTAGCAGAATTACATCTCTGGGGCGAAGACATCAAGGCAATGTGCCTGGCAGCGAGTTTTCTAGGCGAAGCACAAGCCGTCCTAGCAGATCATGCTGCAGTGAATGTCCTATTCAAGCGATTTAATCCAAGTCATCAAACCGAGCTGAAAGGTATACAACTAAGGTGTCGTACCAGAGCTAGGTGAGAGAGACGATACCCCAGTTGACATCAAACGGCTGAAAGGCTCTGCAAACCATGGATTTACGTATATTATCTTTGCCCGTGATCACCCCATCGATGCGTTGGACGTGCCCGAGACGAGGTTAGAGGTACACCAAACACGACCTTGGACTTTAGATGAAGCAGTACATGCTAAGAGACCTTATATACAGGGTAGCGATATCGGGCACTTCCCCAACGTAAGGCAGTGCGTGCGATGCATATTGAAGAGAGTACAGCGGGAGACCAGAACTACGGAGAAAAGGCCGGTGGCAACAGTGTCTCAGGTAACTCGGACGAACTTAACATGGCGCTACTCAGTCTCACCAAAGACATGGATGAGCTAATGGTAGCAATCAAATCAGACCGGAGCCGACAGTCTTCCAAAGTCGGGGCGGACGAAAGCCCAACGGAGATGGGGATCGTCCACCTAGTAGCTGTTGGAATTGCGGACAGTTAGGGCACGTTCAGCGGGATTGCCCAATGAAGCAGTCGATTCCGGTAAAGCAACGAGATGACGTTCAGGAAAACAACACTCTTTCGGGCGAGAGGGCCAACACTCAGCAAGAATCATAGAGAGGCCAACACCTGTGTTAATTCGTGTAGGTACGAGATTAAGAAAAATAGATGGAATGTGCTTGAATTTAACGATATAAGATGTGATAGTACCTTGCCTGGTAGACACAGGTGCAGATATGTCAGTTATTATTCTAGACCTTCTACATAATCTACAACAAGAAGAACGACTATTATTGAAGAATGTGGACGATAGTATCACTATTGCTGATGGGAAAACTGTTCCGTTACACGGTCTTGTAAAAGTCCGCATACAGATGGAAGGAAGATCACTAGAACATGAATTCTTAGTGGCGGACATTGATGTTGACTGCATTTTGGGACTTTTTTTCTTGGAATAATTTTGTTTATTGTCATCGAAACCCGTAAAGGAAGGCATGTATTGCTGCAGACCTCACAAACGATCCACCTCAAGCTCGGAAGCAAGTTCCAGGATAACATCTAAAGAAACATTCTGTTTACCACCAAATACTGAAGTGTTCATCTCAAGAAGAGTTTAAGATGCCTCACGGACTTAACAGATGGGAATTATACTACCGGCTAAAAGTTTCACATAGCTGTCCGATATAAGCAACGGAAGGGTACCGGTCCGGATTTCCAACCTTACGTTATAGCCAGTAGCAGTTTACAATTAACTACTTTGGAAATTTGCGAAGAGGCTTAGGAAGTCCCTCTACCATGTTGGGGTGATAACCCCAAGTCTGACGACAGTTACTTAGCTAGTAGCGATCCCAAAATGCACAGTCATCTCGATGCAATAAACAGAGCTATAAAGAAAATATGAATAGTAACCAGAAACGTGCAGAGTTTGACTTGCTAAAGGAATTTTCGAATTCATTCTCAAAAGGCTCGGACGATCTGGGAAGAACCAAAGTTGTTAAGCACGAGATTGATACAGGGTCAAACCGGCCGATTTAACAACCGGCGAAACGACTCCCGATGAACATGCACGAAGAAGCAACATATTAGATAACATGCTGGCTAGTGGTGAAAAAGAAGGATGGCTATCCTCGCTTCTGCGTCATTTATCAGAGAGTCAATACTGTCACAGAAAAGGATTCTTATATTCTACCAATTATAAACGATTGGATAGATATGTTGGGTTGCTACCCTTGATCTGACCAGCGGCTACTGGCAGATCGATGTAGAGGAAGAATATAGACCAAATACAGTTAATAACAGGGCTTCTACCAGCTTTGTGTAATGCCATTTGATTTATGCAATGCACCAGCAACCTTGGATAGCTTATGGAAAGAGTGCTGGGCAGCCTAAGGTCTGGTGTACCTAGACGACATTATTGTGCACACCCCGTCCTCATAAAATTTCTCATACGAACATATCACGGAACCTTGCGATGGTTACTGGGATTCCGCAACCTGGAGGGTTAGACTGCAAGGTGGCTGGAGACTCAGAAATTATAATTTTGACATAGAGCACCGACCTGGAAGTGCACACGGAAATACAGATGCACCTTAAAGGAGACCTTGCGAAAAGTGCGTTAATTGTGAAACGGAAGAAGGAAAAGAGGAAAAAAAGCCATTTGCAAGAGTCATTGCAGCCCAGATCAATTTCGGAGTTGCTGTTATAACCGAGACGTGCCTAAGGAGGTGACATGCAATGTAGTAAACGTTGCTTAAGACAAGAGCACATGACGTTTGCATGCTCCAAAGGACAATAATGTATTGAAACAGACAGTCTCCGGGAGTAACAAGGCCAATACGCGGAAGTGTGCAAGATGCTGAGGTAGAAGGAGGGAGGGGAGCATCCTCCTAGGGAAGAAGTGTCCAGAGGTAGTCGAAAACTCCAGAAATACTGGCTACAATGGAACAGTATGTACTTATCGGAAGGACTATGATACCAAAAGTTTGAGTCTGAAGACGGGACAACATTTAAATATCAGCTGATTGTTCAAGGTCAATTGAAGCAATTTGCGCTAGATTTGACTCATGGCATTTAAGGCCAGGAAGACTGTTACTCGAATTCGTGAAAGATATTACTGGAGTGGTTATCGTAGGGATGTAGCATGTTGGTGTAAATAGTGCGACCTTTGTCAGTGCAGAAAGGCGCTATAGCTCAAAGGAAAGGAACGTTAAAGACCTACAATACCGTCGAGCCTTTACAATGAATTGCGATCGACACCATGGGCCATTGCCCATTACGAAAGTTGGCAATAAATACATTCTCGTTATTTCCGAATATTTTTCGAAATGGACAGAGGCTGTGGCAATGAAGACCAAGGAAGCCAATACCGTTGCCAGAATATTAGTTGAAGACTTTGTTTGTCGATGGGGAATCCCTGGAGAAATTCATTCTGATCAGGAGACAATTCGGATTATCTCTCATCCAACTCACTATCACCCGCAGTCTGATGGAATGGTCGAACGATTTAATAAGACACTGGAATTCATGCTAGCAGTTGTAGTGGCCCCTGACCAACGTGATTGGCATCGATAGCTGCCCGACTTGAATATGGCCTACAACTCCGCAGTGCACGATACCACTGGATTCTGTCCCGCTGATATTATGTTTGGAAGACAGATGAGAACACCACTCTATTGTTTTTGGTCCTCTCCAGAATTCGACGGTGATACTGATTATCCAGCAAAAGTTACAGAAGATTAGCCGCACTGCTCGTACTCACATAGAAACCAGCGTTGAGCGGCATAAATATTTTGCAAATTGAAGAGCCAGTCTCAAGGAAGGAAACCTTGTTTCGGCGTATCGGCCCGATATGGGCAATTATGTAACTATATGACTATGTACCCAAGGGCGAGTTCAGGGGGTCGGGGAATCTTAAAGGTAGGCATATGCAGAGGTAACGGGAGGCAGTTCAACTTACCGTGTCACAAGGAGGGTATCTGCTAGGCGAAGGCTGTGTAAAAGTATTGTTGAAAGGTCAACCATATGCTCTTAATTCCCGTGTGATAGGGTGATATAACAGATATATAACAGTAACGCCATTGACGCACGGGAAAGTTTCGCCGGTTACGCAAGAAGTGTAACACCGGGAACGCACGGGGAAGTTTCGCTGGTCCGCATGAAGTGTGACGCCAGCGACGCACTTGATTACCCCGGTTACGAATGGAGTGTAACGCCAGAGACGCACGAAGTGCAACGCCAGTGGCGAAAGAACCCCATTAATCCTAAGCAGCTTGATCTTCATTGCATGATTTGTATATTGGCTGATTTTTGCAGTCAGTGCTCGTCTCGGTTTTATCATTGAAATAAAGCCTCAAGCTAGGCATTGCAGAGAAATTCATTGATACTGTTTTATTGTGTTTTGTGAGATTATGTTCTAATTAAGACTCGCGTTCTCTGAATTTTGTTCCAAGTTGTTTAATATACACAGAACACTGACCCGCAGCAAGAGAGTTGATGAAATCGGTCATAGTTTATAGACAATAATGTAGCCAATGCAATAAATGTTTACGTGGTAAAATGGTAACAACCATTAACTGTAACAGCAATACTTGATTCATATAACCCATGCATCATTTCAGCAACACCATTGTAAATGATACAATGTAGCTCATATCTTGGTAAAGTTTACCACGTATTTGGTAACATAAAAGTGATTTATACTAAAGTATAATAAGTAACTAGTTAAACTAAATTAATAATGAAATAATTTCATAAATATTATTAAACCTCCTCGTCATAGGAGTGCCACACATTGAAAGAGATATAACCAATCATTTCAACCTCAACCTTCCCCTCACTCTTCTTAAAACACCATCTTACATACAATATTAGTATTTTATATCCTCTGATTGACACGAATTGGCGTTTATTTTTCGAAGTTTCGTATTTTTTCACACGCAAACTGAGATGCTTATAAAACCAGGTTCTACGCTGAAACGCAAACTATATATTTAAATCAGTGTTACACTGCAACAAACGGTTATGCAAAGAATGTTGGAAATTATTTATTTTACATAAAGTTAGGTTCGTACCTTTATTGGAGTGACACGTTTCACCACAATGTCAAGACAAATACAAAGCCGAACCAGATTATCAAATGACGAGGACTTTACAGTATACCGCATATTCGGGTCCTTCTAAACAAAAGAATATTCGATAGTTATTATTCAACATGCATGTTAGCATTACGCAGATGTACTAATACAAGTTATAGTGTGTTCACTATATCAGTTTCATGTAATACCTTTCAGTGAAAAGCAAATATGAACTTTGATACTTACCATAATTTATGTAAACATCGGATTAGGACTTCTCACAGTGGTTCAGCGCCATTTTATATCAATATTACAGACTCTTTGTTAGATAGACTTGGCTTTGCATACGTTTCTCAGAGTTTCTCCTATAAAGGATGGTGCGGATTTAATAGTCATATTTCTACGGTAAGTTCCATATACTAATATTTTGGCTGACTTATATGTTCACCGTTCTTATGCAGGATTTATAATAAGTTTTATAAAATACAGGACATGGTTGTACCACCATACAATTACTGCATTAGCACTAGGCGATGTATGCAATATGATTCTATTCATAATTTCCTTGGCAATGGTGTCAATAATTATAATTATCTAATTCACTGTTTTGATAAAGAGAAACACTCCATGCCTATTTTCAGCTAGTTTTTATATTTTCTTTAGCGGAATCAAAGAAAGAACGCGGTATATTAACCGATCAGTAAGAGTTAGAATGACAAACATTCGTGTATGCTTTCAATACTGAAATCAATTACACGTAGTCGTATTTCACAACGTTAACAGCGTACGCACATGCATGTTTCAGCATCTGAATGGAGTATCTCTTCTTTCTCGAAACGTAAACATTGTCATCTGCAAGGTTGGGTTATTCCTCATTGTAACGTTCTATCTAGATTTTCGTAACTTATTGTTTATAAATAACTGGGAAGCAGTTGCTTTCAAGGAAATCGTAAGCATATGGATAATGATATGCTTATGTATGTTAACGTATTCTGTTTATCTCAAACTTACAACAATCCGTGAAATCCGATGATGGGACTTTCATAATATCAGATTTGTAAACGATGCAACTAAATTCGTCATCAAAAGCCATTTTTGTGTTTGGTATTTCCGATTTTCAAGATCATATAAGAACGAGCAACGACGACATAAAATAAAATCATCAAATGCAAAGGTACTACAGCAGCGCTTAGTTAATACCATGGTTTTTTCATACAAGTTAGACAACAATTTATTTCTCCTGTTCAGTTTGATGCGTCATTTTATATACTGTTCTTAACCTCATTGACCATACGATGTCATAAAGTCATACATAACTACCTGATATAATTAAAGCTAATGTCGTATGGTAGAATAAAAGTCGAAACATATACAACTTTGAAAGTTGTTTTCTCGAAGATATTTTTCGTTAGGATAGCAATAAATCCCGCCCATGATATGAATATTTAAATTATATGAACGTCATTGAACAGTGATTTAAATGATTTTCACTTTTCCGGCGTCGTAAGCAACACATTTCACTGATATGTACCACAACACATTGCTTTATTTGTGTGCATTGTGTATGGCTGTGATATCGTCGCGAATTTTTCGGATCGCTGTGAATGAATTTAGTTTAAGCAGCTCATACATAAACATGATAGCTATTCACTGATTGGTTGAATTCAAACTAGTGGATTTGAAAAACTTCATGCGATTAATTTTAAATGAGGAATTTTTCTGAAGAGACTCTACTCATTATCTGCAGAAGGCCTAGATTACTCGCCAAGTAATGCTCTTGGCAAGGAAAAAACTTGGATAATATCTTAGTTTGCTGTTTGTTCTGAATACTTGTAAAAACAACTCGATGGACATTTCAAAAGAGTAAGAAAACAGCGACAAAACGTAAAAAGCTGCTTAAAACACTTTTGCTATGCTATATATTTTTGATAGTGCTCGCTACTGTGATATAAGCCTTGAGTCCAAGTAAGGGTTGCGCTCCGTTTATTACGTATTGTCCGTTCGCTCTCAAACCACCGCCCTTCTCTCTCTCTCTGACTTCTGTCATTACCATTTGAACGGCACATACCAAACATATACCAAAGGTATAAGCGAGATGATTAAAGCATACATACAACACACATACAAGCAGACTGATTTCATAGTTACATACTATAGTTACATAACATGGATGGCTGTAGATACAACCTTTAACACAAACCTGTCTCACCCAGATCGTGCAAAGCAGCCCAGATGTGTAGCACGTCGTTTCTCCTTGAAGACCTGAGAGGACATATCTGCAAAACCAACGTCCACCGTGTATAATCAAACGGTCGGTTGGTTTTATAGCAATTTCCGTGTACATTTCTTGGAAAAATGGAATGCGAAGTTTCGGTGGAGGTTTACTCGCTTTCTGTGAGTTTCAAGAAAAAATAGACTTATTCCAGAAAGAAAAAAAACGTAAGACGCTAATGCATGACCAATATTATATATCTCTATAGAATGAAAACCTTTACAATGATTATTGTCTGGTTGCAACGTAGTTGTTGTGTATTCTTACTTTTATATTTCACAAAGTATGTATACAATTTGAGAATTACTTTATGCGAACTAACACAACAAACCACAAAGTTTCTACTAACGTTTACTTAAATATCATGATAATATCGTGCAAAGGAGACAACAATTTATTTATCATATTCATAAACACTGTTGACATGCTACGCATGTTTGATAACTTATCAGACTAGTCTGCAGTCTTTGAACAATGTTTCCACAGCTCGCGATGGTAACTGGTAACAGTATTTCTAGAAGGGAAAACCATTACAGCCTTGCAAATTGACAATTATAAAAGAAATGTTACCTGATATACTGCAAACTACAGTAATGATTGAATGTACCTCTTTATTAAATTAAGCCGTGTTTCACTTCAATATATGAATGTGACCACATATCTTAAGTTAGGTATACAGGAGTATATATGTATGGCAGACAAGTAAGAGAGGGGTGATGTAAATATCTGGGTTGCAAGCCCAGCGGTCTTTCAACGGGAGTCATTAATTTTAATCCCGTTTTAGCCATGAACTTCATTTCTCTTGCTTATAATTTTTCAGTGAGTTGTTTCGTTGTGTTAACTCTATGATTTAATTATGTAAGATGCAGGTATGAATACAAATATAAATATGGAGTAGTACAAAAATGTATACCAATATATTTGCAGTTACAATGCACCTTAACATCTAGCGCTTTCGGTGCCGTAAGATAGTAATGGTTGTGCTATACATCAATTGCGAACGAGTTCATCCGAAGTACACAGATCACATACACCCACGCTCCATTATACGCATTGAAACGCATATAACGCATGCGCCACATAATTAGCAGAAACATGTTTGTAACGCACGTTTCATCAGCTCTTCCGGGAATTAATAATGCACGCATTCCATCGTGATACCATGTGAGAATAGCACAAACATGCCTCCAGTGGTACAACAAATGAACAGGTTAAGAGTTCGTAAGATCGTAGTACAAAAGCTGAATAAGGAAGTGTTCAAAAGTTGGACATGATAGCGGGCTAATGCATTTGATATATTTTTCTATACCGCACGCTTCCATCAGTTGTACCAGGAATTAATGACGCGTTAGACAGTGATACTATGTAGGCATAGGACAAGCATGCCTCTAGTAGTACAACAAATGCAAAGCAAAATAAATGCCTTGATCGTAGTACAAAATAGCTGAAACATGAAGCGTTACTTCAGTCGATAAAGATAGTGGACTAAATATATAATAGTACTAATAATATAAGAGCTTGTTCGCTTCATAGACAAAGTTCATTACGCTCATGTGACAATGAAGGTATTAATATAATCCCAACGTCGATTTTATATTCCATACCTTCCAATGAAAAGCAATAGAAACTTGGTTTACCACCCATAATTTAAGAAGACGAGATATTACTCAATTGTAATGTTCATACAGACTGTCGGAGGAAATTAATAAGTGTAAATATGACAAATGCTGCATAATTGTCTTCGTTTATAAAGAGAACAGTACGGAGGATAATGCAGTAAAGCAAGTTATGATGCAATATGTCCGTGATCTATTGATAGACGTTGTAGTACACTGGTGTGCCAACAAACGTGATGACGTACTCTTGATATCAGATCATCAATATTAAAGCAAACATGAACTTTGGTAACACAATATACGTAATGGATTACTCTCATTGGTAGGCGTCATTTGAGGTTCACATGACTCACATCAACTTAACCAAACTTAGCCTAAGCACCAGATCAAACCATCGCAAATTTGAGGTATTTGGGTCTTATAAACTTAGTTTAGCGGTAATAGACATTAATTCTTTATGAGATCGTAGTGGCTATAAGGTATATGTATAGATCGAATATATCAGTAACCAATTAAGATCTAGGGCTATTTTAAGAAGAGACGGTACAAATTTTTAGATCTGCATTAATATTTTTCCTTGGCAGTAACCGCAACTACCATAGTTATATTGAACTGCATAACGTCATTGTTACAGTAAAGACATTTTGATCTCAAGGACTTCGTCTCGAATTAAAATTTAACGAAGAAATATTACGCTCTTTTCATATTTACTATTTTTACTATATTTTATGCTTGAAAAAGTTTCACGGAAATACCAATGTTACAATTATGATTATTTTGCAGGCAAGACACGAAGTGTGTCTTAACACTGTCGGCTATAGTAATACGAATGAAGGGTTTGGAAACAATACCGCGCAGACATGTATACACATAGTATTGGTGCAAACACTGCATGGCTTGTTGCATATTCATTTTTATCATAAAAATTTAAAGTAGCAAGATAAATGACGTTATTTGCTGGTAATGTCAAAATGTGATATTTCATCAAAGCTTATAATTAAGTTGTATAATAAACAAAACCTTACTTTTCTCAAGCAAACGTGTAACGTAGCCGACAGACGCCTTCGATCCAATTGGAAGATTTTACGCAGGTTATAAGTTGTATACGTCATCGGGAATTGCATTAAGTATGTACGACTTATAATAATTCCAAGCAAGTGATTTTGCTTGCTCACATATCATACAAGAACAAATGATTTGTTTAAACTGCTCCAAGACTTCTAATGAAAGAAAATACTGTTACATGTGATCATTCATCCGATACATCGACATTCAAAATGCTTAAGCAAATTCATACCAATCAAATTTGGTCAGTTAGTGTTTTAATTTAATACCCTCTCGTATGATGGTATGTTGTTCATACTTGTTCAAATAGGAGTTGCTATTTGAGACTGCGATTGCAGGATTCCACAAGGGGAAATATCCTTTATTTTGGTCATTAAAAGCCTCCTTAGCTTATAACGACCGAAGATATAAATCCGTTTGGATTTGTTTACGACGCTCCCTGACTGTTTTGTTTACATAATGTAAGGTTCATACCGTTCATGTGGAAATTATAATGTTTATAAAAGGGGAAAAAAGGGAGCCATGAAATCAACTCACGAAGACTAGTTTTTAGTGATTTTAATATTGTATCATTGTTCCTTTCCATTAAAATGAAATCAAACATACATTTTCCTTATCTCTTTTTTTCTTCAAAACAAAACGTTACAACTTTCTAGATTTGTGACAAAAAAACATCCGCTAAGAAAGAGCATGAGGCAAAGGAAAATGAGATGGAGCAAAGGAAATGACACCTTTATGCCATGTCTTATATTTTGCACTCAAACAAAAGGGATAAACTGCTCAGATATAGTGCTAAAGGCCTTAAACAAATTTCTCAAACAGAAGCTTAGCTGTGCCTTTAAAGCGTTGCTGCTCGTGTTTGCCTTAGCTGTTTGCATCTATACATTTACCTCTTGTCTGTTCAAATCAGATGGCTGACGGGATTGGAAATGATGTCACAGCAATTGTTAGTTTTCATGTCCGGTTGCTTCAGTTTTATGGCCAAAGTTATTTTCAGAATCATTAGATTCTGCCTATTAGTTTTGATTATTTGAAGAAGAAAATATATTGTAATGAAAACATACGAATTAGCACATACAAAACATTCGCTATGTAGCTAAATTCTCTATGAGTATGTAGTTAGTTTCATTTAAAGTGTCGATAGAGTATGAGTAAACTTGAAAGTTATAGTTGCAGTTCAGGTTTTATTGGCCCTAGAACATCGGAGGGAGTCCAACAAGATTTCAATGTAACAACAATGTCGCATTATAAACCGCCGCATAACCGCCATATAATCAGTATTGCATGGTAGTTATTAATTAATCAATACCCATAATCCAGCACAGAACAGTTTGCCTAATATATGGTATCTGATTTTAAGAATGTAGAGACAATAATTTCATGACACGAGTATATGAATTTGTGTCATTCCGAGGTCCGTTCTATCTCATGAAAGACCTTGCTCCGAGCTACGATTACAGTCCTTGCAAGGCACTTTTGACATCTCTCTTAAATTATAGGACATCGATTTTTTGGGCGCTTTATTCAAACACGCCCACTCCACTTAAATTCACTTATTCTTTACCTGAATGTTAAAATGTCAAAACAAAAATGTCACAAAATCCAAACAAGTGTTTATTAAAATATCATGTTTATACCTCATAGTTTTCCTACTTTAACACCTTTGCCATGATATGCATGTTTGGAAGAATGTAAGATTAGTCAGCAGTTTGATAAAAAAATCGTAATCGGTTATAAAGTTAATGTAACGTATGTATCGCAGAACAACTACGAATATTGAGCATGAAGGAGTATATCAGGAAAGGTTTCAAGCCCACTGAAACATAGATGAAAAGCTTCAACTAACATATCATACTCACCATTTCAAAACTGATAGATTATGCGATGAAATTCAGTTATTTTATATCAGCCTTATATTATATCAGCCTATTTCAGTTATAAATGAAAGAACATCAATATAGCATTTGACAGCTTACTGACTACTTTCCGCGATGTCTGTACTGGTTCAAAAAAACCGGTTACCTAAGTACTACAAAGTGCAGTAATAAGTATCTATTTACTTAACGCCGGGTTTCACTGCAATATATTACGGCCAAAAATCAGAGCAATGTTACTTTACCTTACAGCGTGCTACCATATGTTAGATCTAGGCAGTTCATGGGAGAATCAGGTGTATAGTCGATCTACATGTGTTCTCTAAATTCTTCAATATTTTATAATAGTGAAAGAGTAAGTACAAATTTCGGGACATGGGTGAATAGAGTCTACAGTGTTTCCCTTTTGTACAAAAATGATAATTATTTTCCGTCAAGATGATCAGATATTAGCATCACTAGGGTATTGGCTATAGGATTCTAATATCTTGAATTTCAGTACAACTTGGTTGGTTCTTTTACAATTACAGCACCCTTCACATTACTGGCCATATTGATTTTTGCTAAAATACTTTGTGTCAGATGGTAAACAACATATAACTGTAACAACAATACTCATTATGTATTATCCATGCACGATCTTAGCAACACCGTCGTGCCTGATACATAAAAGACCATACCACGTAATTGGTAAATAGCTATTGCACTATACTAGGGGATGATAGGTAGTTATTTGACCTTATATTAATAATGAAACGTTTGTTAAATATAATTAAATCTCCTCTTCACAGGAATACTACACATTGAAAAAAAAACTACCAATCTTTTAACATCACCCTTCTCTTCACTCTTTTCACATCACCATCTTACCATATTAGTAGTTAATCTCCTCTGATTGACACGAATGTTCATTAGTTCGAATTTTAGTATTTTTTCCAGACGGAATTAGATTATAATAAAGCCAGCCAGGCCCTACACTACAAGGTATTTTTATTCAAATCAGTGTTACACTGTGGCATATAGTTATGCAACGAATGCGGAACATTAGTTATCTGTCCATAAATGAAGGTTCGTACCTTTATTGGAGGGAAACGTATCACCCCTAAAGTTCAGACAAATACAAAGCTGGGCCATCATATTAAATTTGGAGTACTCTACAACATAACGCATATTTGGGTACATTTTAACAACAGAAGAATAGCTATTTATCAATCAACAAATGCGTTAGCATTACGCAGATGCATCAACTTCAAAGATCTACACCAGCGTTTATTTAATATCATGGTTCTTAAACAGATTTGATTAGCTTTACATGTATTATAGTGCCTCATGGATACGGCGATAGACGAAATATAATAGGAGTCCAACTGCGGGTTCCTCTCCGTTTAAACATTCAGTATTATCTGTCCGCTTCCAATCACCGTTCTTCCCTCTCTGACTTATTTCATTACCATTTAAACGACACCTACCACAGATATACGTAAGGTAAAAGCTGAGATATAGTAGCCCATATCGGGATACAGGTTACGACATATTTGGTAAATAGATAATAGGACACAATAATTAGCCATTTAATCTTACATTAATAATGAAACGTTAATTACTATTAAATCTCCTTTAACAGGAGTGCTACACATTCAACGGGATGTTACCAATCTTTTCAACCTCACCCCTCTCCCTACAACATCATCTTAAATACCATACTATAATGTAATCACCTCTGATCAGGGACGTAGCTAAGGCCTGATGATTGGGGAGGTGTAGTGGCTGAAATTCCAACTGGATGGGTTTTGGAGCCAGAAAATTCCGACTGCTGCCTTGTACCCCCCCCCCCCCCCCCC
>KN884856.1:70110-95731 GCA_000934455.1 Apostichopus parvimensis | reverse complement strand
TGTTATTACGTGGTGTTGGGCCCACTATGTAGCACTATATATCATGATCCAGTGTTTACTTTAATACAAAACTTAAAGATTTACAGTAACAACTGTGTTCTCTGCGTGTATCGGGTGCCGCAATAACACGAGATTGGTTATCATTCGTAACATTAACTTTATATCTTTATATGCAGACTACATTTATAAAGCTATGTTACCATAAAGAACAACATAGTTGTAAACTAATTACGATCTTCTAAAAGTCATTTCCTCGTTCAGTCATTACTATTTCAAACTAGCACACAACATATGCGCATTATACTATCTAACTAAAAGTAAGAGATTAATGGCATATGTAATATATGGTAATGTAGATACATGAGTACTGCTTACATTCTGATAATACCAACTGTAAACCTATCAAAAAGTATATTAATAATACATACTGATTAAACTGACAATAAACACGACAGCTCTGAATTGTAACATTATCTAGTAGTATAGGCATATTAGTTTATTTTCAAAATAATACAATCTTAAACCTTTTAATTCATGCAAGTTGTTGTGAAATACGTTATATTGGTACCCCGTCAATATAAAATAAATCTGCATTATTTTTGTTACAATGCTTAATAGGAAAAACTGAAGTATTCTATAATATTCCCCATATGCATATGTATAAATATATATATGACAATGTTTCTCAAATGAACTGATATTCCAAACAAAAAGATCGCATCGCAGCAAAAAAAAATGTGTCCAAACGACTGTATGATTTTTGTTGAAATAAAAGCAAGCTTAGAACCATCAACAACTTCTATAACTGAAGACTTATACAATGTATTATGCTAAATATCATCACATGAGTGTTAACCGATACACTTTCTCATTCCCATGTACAGCAAACAATTTAGGCAATTCGTGATGAACGCAATGTGTCTTGATATTCAAAGGTATAAGCCATCATAAAAAGCAACCGAAAATTTAAAACTTTATTGGGCTGGAATTAATATCCTCAGTGTATTCATTAGTAGATTTTCATATGATGGTAGAACATTTGCATTCAGTGGGGCATTGGTACACGATGATGCATCGACTGTCTGGTAACATGATAGGGGAATATTCTAAAATGGGGTACTTAAAATTAAACGTAATGACATGATACACTTAGAGTAGCCGATACACAAAATAATGTGTACTTTCTAACGTAAAAGCTGAACTATTAACGAGGATTTTACTGGAAAATAGTACGTTTGGACGCATGTACACCTCTAAAAACGAGTGATTTTGCTTAAATCACTTGTGTGCCAAATCTCATTCGCAAATCTTTGAATTTCAAAATGTTTATCCTTACTTAGCAACACTTTTAAGTTCTGATATGTAAACTATTTCTTTGGTCGAAATACGATTCTTAACATCACCGAGCAACCAACGTCTTTGTGCAACATTTAAAATACTGAATCTATATTAAATACGCCTAATTAAATATATAATACTACGATATAATGTCCCGTCGTCTATTCACAACATGTGAATTTGTTCTGACTATAATAGTCACTAAATGTATGAATTAACAAAGAGCACGAAATACCGATTTAGGTTTCCTTACTAGCAGTTTGGTTAAAACAAAATCCAATTCCCTCATTTTCTCTCCCTATCAACAAGCCACCGATTTTATAACAATGTGGCTTATCGCTACATCATAGCTCAAACGAATTACAGGACGTCCGTTGTTAAAGAAGAACTGGTTTTTAATTTGCTAATTATTTTATTAAAAATGGTACATTTACAGTCATAACGTTTAAAAAAAAACTCATTATTGATATATTTTCTTACCATAAGTTGAGTAGCTTACTTCCAACCATTGTTCTGAGTAGTAGCTTAAACCGCTATAATGACACGAAAGAGTTCCTGTTTCTTCGGCTGTTTGCAGTGAAAACCTTATCCTTGTGTCAAAAGTGATGCCGTTCAAAATTGCATATGTTGTAGTGTTGCTATCTGATGATATTTCTTCATAATCCAAAGTAAAAGATAGATTCACTGCAGGTCTGCCACCAGTAGCGTAACATGATGCGGGTATGGTTTTATCGTAAGGTATGTAAAGCGTATCTCCACTATCATGGTATGAATGCCCGTCTACAGTCATTGATAAAGTCGGTGGAACTGATTGTGGTAAGAAACAAGTTTAAAAGAAAGACAATATATTAAGGACTTACTAGTAGACACTTAATATGATGTTTACTTATAGCATGAAACAAAGGAATGATTGAATATTTAAAAATAAGTTTTTCTCGTTTGGCAGTATGTTATATCTGGTTGTTCGGAGAATGAATGAATCTATTATGTATAGTGCACAATATTTAACAATGACAAAGCGTCACTTAAACCAGCAACCAGCATACGTTCCATCACCTATGCTTCAATAAGACAAAGAGAACCTGAAAAAAATGGAATGATACATTGTGGTGACCTAGTGACACACGTGAAAAGACAAACTAGTACAAACCTTCAACGTCTAAGGAATATGTTACCAAAGTCTCGTTGCTCTTGATGCATTCGTACTTTCCAATATTCAGCAACGAGATCGGTTGGATGTATACTGACATATTTTGAAGCAAGTGCAAGCTCTCATTCAACTCCCTGCGCACTAATAGACCTTCAACAATCAGAAAGTCTTCTTGAAATTTCCAATAAATTGTGTCGTCTTCCTCAGTGTGACAAACATTAAGCAAAACAGATCCATTAACCGCTGTTCGGTATGTATATACACTACCAGGAATTGCAGCATAGGCCATGGTCAGGATAAGAACAACTTGAAGAGATATGTAGATAGTAGCTTCCATGTTTCTCTCTGAAATAGTGTGTGTCCCATTCATCATTGTCTTAGCATGGAATATAACCATCTGCATAATTCTAACGAAGGGACATTATATTGACGTGTACAGTCACGTGTACTCACTAAGCTACGGATGCCGAGTAGTTCTTATGGAAATGATCTGAAAGAAGCCTATACTTATACGGATACTACTTGATGACGTCACGATACAATTATTTGCTATTACTTACCCCATTTCAAAAATGCTGCCGATTTGGTTCCGTCTAGAAAGATACTTTTGAAGTACGAGCAACGGACTTTGTTTGAAAAGAGAAAGCAAGTCCTCATTTTGCGTAACAAAATGGAAAATAAGAAACAAAATCTTCAGAGTAGAAGCTCACACTTTAATCAAACGTGAAAAGTGCAAAAATAGAATAGCCTTATAAATCACTCTGTGTTCACCAGGAGTGTAGTATGAGGTACATGTGTGTTGCGTTACTTATATACTTAGATACGCGGTACACGGTGAGCTGCACGCGTGAAGTACGAACTGTTTGTACGCACGCATACTGCACACACAATGCCTATACACAAACGAGTCGTGTATCTGCTCATACTAAAATAACAGTGCGAATGTAGTGCTCAGTCATTGGCTAAGCCTAAGTAGCCGACACTAGCCTACAGTAGCATGTGTACTAATGTGGACGGTCATTAGCCGGAGTCAGGCTTTAATAAGGGGTCACGGTTTATTTGCAGAGAGTAGTCGACAAGGGCGTAAAGAAGGACACAGGGTTTATGAGTTTTAAATGGTGAAATATAATTATAGCAACAACAACAAATTAATTAAAGTTAGAATCATCTTTCTGTGTATTCTCTTAAGGTTCACGTCTATTTCGTATCTACTTTATATGGTTCCAGTCAGCCTCGTCCCCGGGTACAGTGACGTGACCAGACTAGCGATCACAAGGCCCAATGGTTAGGTCACTACGGTAACTCGCCACTTTTCAGTGATGTACATTCGCCACAAGTAGGTACGAAATATATCGTATGTATTATCAAAGGTACACTAAGTGAAATATGGTATTATTACACGTACTATTAAAGTACACCCTCGATCAGAGCAATCGCTGCAACGTTGACAATAAACCACCATAATATAGTAATTTGGACATATCGAAGGCGGGAGGGGAGGAGGGGTGGGGGTTGTACAACCGGGTCGCCAGTTTTTTTTTCCGGGAATAATACTTGTTTATATTCGTTTTCGCTTTATCGTCACAACTTCTCTTTTCCCGTTTTAATTGTGCTTCATGCTTTTCCAATGGTTTGTCGATAGATACCATACTGTAGCATACGACCATGAAAATCCCTATTGACATGCATACTAAATCACACGAGTAATGTAGTCTAAATACAAGATTTCACTAGCTAAATGCTACCCAACACTGTATAGCTGACAAGTTACCCTTTCATGGCACATTCAATTATTTGTATCATGAATGTGAGGATGTTTTGCTACGAGAGCCTGATGTATTTGTCACTTTTAAACAAACGTCTTCACTCAGTAGGAAACAATTTTCGTAAGCTGCTCCTGGGAGGCATATAGAGGTTTTAAATTGCCTCAGTTGAACCAATGTTTGCACCACATGTACTTCAATTCATGATCTTTAATATGCTAGCCACAAACAACCAGATCCTGATTGATAACATATCAAAGATACTTTCTCCTACTGCCCTTTGGCACTTTTCGTGAAGGAGAACATATTGGCGGCTTGATGTAGACTCTTATAGTAGTATGCCACTTTAAATGACATATTTTTTTCAATTCTGAAATGATACTTTTT
The DNA here is from genome assembly GCA_000934455.1 of Apostichopus parvimensis. Classification (NCBI taxonomy): domain Eukaryota; kingdom Metazoa; phylum Echinodermata; class Holothuroidea; order Aspidochirotida; family Stichopodidae; genus Apostichopus; species Apostichopus parvimensis. Next base: position 91,093 of record KN884856.1, on the reverse strand, counting down.
GCAGTCGTCACAATATAAACATGAACGGAATTGTATGCAATTATCATTTTAGGTCCGTAAAGATGTATTTTCAGAGATTTCAATATGCAGAGTGCACACTGTGTAATACACACATGGGCGAAAATTGTGTTAGCATTAACCAGGTCTATATCTGCAACAACACTCTCAGTCACAAATTTTGATTAGCTGACCAATTTGGGTGCATTTATGATTCTTCCGGGTTGTATTGATATCCCTGATCATATTCTATTTGCCCTGGCTTACCCTAAATGCATCTTACATCCAGCAAGGGTCAGCAGGACGGGCTTTTTCGTCCCTGGCTCTGACGAGTTTTGAAATGCTTTTGTTTAGCTCAGCTGATTCCTCTCAAACTGACTTTGAGAACATACCTCAATGTATTTCTGAACTGTTTGGAACATGGTAAACTGATATTGCTGTCACTCCAGTGCAACTGTTATGTTGCTATGAATAAAAGAAGAGAGTTGAAAGTGTTCTTTTCAAAAGTTGGATCATCGGGATTTGTAAACAACAGCCTCATTGTAACGGTATTTACAATACTCTAAAAGAAAACTTAGTGAAATGATATCTAGATACATTATCCATCCAGTCCAGTTAAAGGGGTAGGTTTTAGGTTTGCTTTTAAAGACAGTTATATGAGAAGAGATGTGGATAGGGGTGTCATATTTCAAGATAAAATATTCAAATGTGTTGCTCGGCAAAGAGCAACAATGACAAATTACCTTATTCTCAATTGGTAGGCAAGTACTGGTTCTGTAGTTACTAGAGTCTATCTCCCATGGGAGCATCAGGGTATCTCTTTCTGTTGTCAGAGTTGTTTGGGATGTGCTAACCAGTGGAGTCCATTGATACCAAATTCATTCAAAGTATATAGCTTTGAATGCTGAGGACTTAGCACATCAACTTTCTCTAAAAATTGACAAAACAGCAGAAATGCAATGACAATGAGTAGGCTCAAACAACCATCAATGTACACATGCAGAAGCAGAAAATGGCATAGTTTAGATAATTATTATTCATTCAATGCATACCTTTGTGGATTATTCGCTAAATATGAATCAAAACATTCTCTGTACAGGTATTAACACTCAGCAGCCAGTCCACTTAGGTTAATAGACCTCATACAATGTTGTGCTACCGCTTATTTAGACGTAGTCTAGGCTATACTAACATTATAGCCATAATAACCTTGAAGCCTAATTACTATTACAGGTGATGCATGTATTGAACTAATTTTGCCCTTAGTTTAACACCAGTGTCTTCCAATGTTAGCACAAAAAAAAAAAAACATAACATATGATTAACATGTACTTAAGGTACACAAAGATGTCAAATTTCACTAAATGTATATGGTTGGCCACAGCCAAAATTCGGGGGTTTAAGCTGACATAAAATTTGAATTAATGCTGACATAAATTCGATTTAATGCTAACATCAATTCGATTATGTGTAGACATAAATTCTTAGCCAATCAGGAGGCAGTTTTTTATGTCTACATTTAAAAAGATTTCATGTGGACATAACTTCAAATTCAAGCAGACATATATTTAATAAAAAACTCTAAATTAGCTATTTTATTCGTTAACCTACAGAAAACTACAACATGCTGAATTTGGAGTTGACGTTTTGATTTCATTGCATGGGGGAACATACTTTCCACTTAGTTTGCAAGTGAACCAATTATTTTCAACAAAATCAATCAGTGATATCTTTAACTTTAAGGTACGTTAGTTAGCCCCCTCTCTGATGTCGCAGTATATCATATTTGAATTGATAGTTCGAAAGCAATGTTAAGATCGGATTATTATTTTTTACAGGCTTTAGAGCGTAATGTGTGTTAAATCTACACTATATAAACAAATATTACACTTCTAGAAGCGCACTATCGTTGCCAATATCATCGTTGCAATGCATTTCATGAACTAGGGAGTGGGATGCAATATGGCCATAACAAAATTTGCAGAATGCCTCTGAAATGATTCATGTTCAATTGATCTTCGGTAAATAAAAGTCATTTGTAACTGCTTTGAACGTATTCAATGTATGAACTTGAACTCTTAACTTTGCTTTTTTGTGTGATTTAGTTTTCAAAATCATTGATCTTCAGAATTGTGGTAGCAAACAGAGTACGTGGGACAACGGTAAGGCGTAACACTATCCGTTGAACGTTTGAAAACAGCAGACTGTACACATGTACGTGGGGACAACAGTAAGATGTAATACTATCCGCTGAGCATTTGAAAACAGTAGACTGTACGTATGTGTAACCAGTAACAAGAAATGCGTAGTCATAACCGTTAACGTGTTACTATGATTGGCTACTGAACCGTATCATGCTTAAACAATAATCGGAATGCATAGACTGCATAGTACTGAGCTAATGAAAGAAACTAAGACAATGGAGGATTCGCTCGAAGTCGTTTTGCTAAAGAAATTGTATTTACACTTATATTGAGCCTTTCATACAATAAACGCTTAAGTGCATATACATTGATAGAGTTCTTCGAGATTCCAGAATAGTGTACAGTTATGGAAACGGCAAACACACAATTATGTTGCCAACAGTGCATGTTGTGATACATATATTAACTTATTTTATGTGCGTCCAACAGTTTGTTCTCCTGACTAGTCCCCTTAATACATAATTCGGATGTATTACAGCACCATTTGAAACTTCTAATTGTTTCATACTTTGACTCAACATATTTTACATTCACCTATTCTTATGACCAACCCTGGCCCCTCCTCCTTTCATGTTTAAAGGAGGAAGAAGCTACAGGCATGATCAGAGACATATGGAAACTTTGGGGTAGTTGAATAGGTACTCTCTACAGCTATAGTAATGTGTTTATACCTACAATGACATTTCAGGTCAGATGGCTATGCAATCTATTATACAGCATACTAAACAAATGGAACTGATTTATCATCATCTGCAGTAAAAAATAACAGAGTAAGTATACATTTCCTACCTAAAAACTATATTTCACCTGTTTTACCACCTTTCTACAGACAATCATTAAATGGGTAAGGACCGATTTAGCATCAGGAGGCATATGGTTTATCAATTAATTTAATACATTTGCAACAAACATGGTGATAGTATCGAATAATATTTAACAGCTATTGCATTACTTATACAATTATTACCAACCTTGGAGCACCAAGGTACCTAGTTCACGAAGTTCAAATTGAAGATCAACAGCTCACCCAAAAGCGTCAACCCACATTGCTATTAACACAGGGTCTTAGCGTTAGGCAATGAAGGTATCCAATTAATTTCCAGATTGTAAGAAATTCTTTAACAAGAAAAAATACACTGAATTGTGAGCCACTTTTAAGGGTATTATTGTGCAGAATAGTAAACGGAACGAAACCTCTTCATGTTTCTTGGTGAACTTGGTTAATTGAAACAGTTTCTTACTGCTCGATATGTACTGCTGGGATTACAATGCTTATCTACGGAAGCATGTTATACGTTACACGACGTTTTCAAGGTTCCAGGAAAATTCAATTGCGGCGTTTTAATTGAACTAATATATAGCCCAAAAATAGTCAGAAAGTATACAGAGAAATACATTTGGGAAGCTCTATTCAACATCCTGTTGCGTGTTGACCTATTTTTCAAGCACTTGCATCATCACCTTATACACAGCAATGCTGGCATCTTGGTTGTTGCATTAATGTGAGCTACCTTTCAGATAAATAATGCAACAATTTCTCGAACTTTAGTGAGCTTAAGCTTTTGTAGACTTGAATTGACAAACATGCGCAATAAAAATGTTCAAGTCAACTTCCAATGTATAGCAGTCTTTATCAATAACTGAGCATGTGTCTAATGTGGCAATATGACTCCAGCAGTCCGGTAGCCTAGCTGGGCCCAAGGAGCATGCCCCTCCACTTTCAGACAAGTGTTCTTCCACCCCACCCCTTAATTTGCCCCACCAGCATGTGAACAAAAGTTTCACAAGTAATAGACATAAGTACGGTTCCCCTCCTTTACGTATCGGTGCTACTCCATGAATTATCGATGCCCCTCCAACTCGGAATATCATAAGACATAAATGGGGCCAATATATATATCACACGATATCCTCACTGGCCGTGTCCAAACCATATTGTACTCACATGGAAATTAGTGTGATAATCCCTTGGTATACCTACACTCATATACTTATTTCAAACTCATGGTAAATCCCACATGGGAAAATATAACCCACAATTATTAACCAACTTGTAGCCCAAATACAACCAACACTTGAAAAAGCGGGAATGTCAAAGGTAGACCACGTACCACCGCCCACACATAATACAAAACCCTTACTAAGTACTCCATGGTAGCTCACACCCAAGTTAACCCTATGTTTTACTAGTAAACCCACATAATCCCACAAGGTTTAGATGACTGGGACATAAATGGTATATTCCAAAAAATACCAAAGAAATATTAAAATGTGTGAAGTGACGTCATTTTACAATTTCTGCAGCCCTCCGTAATAAATATGTATTTTCTCGGTACCTTAATTCTTAATTCGCCTATGGGAAGTTCAAACTGCCTCCTTTGCTTTCAAGAACTTTCAGAATCGTTATGAAACGAGTTTTACTGCGAGATTGTCTTCAGCTTTTTATTAGTTTATACTGGTAATGGCTTATAACAGTTTCCCAGTTATTGCTATACTATGCTTAAAAGCTTTACAGTTCGCTTTTATCATTTTTCTTCGCTTTCCCTTTTATTCTTACAGAATAAACAAAATATAACATACTATCACTGGTAGTTCGCTTTTACAATAAACACGATATATATCAGCTTCACAGTTTCTTACTCTGAGAGCTATAAGACGTATTACAATGTCCATTCCACTTCCCAGCTATAAATAATGAATGGTTAAACCGCCATGTTGTACTGGTACTTATATTAGAAACGGTTGGCAAGATAAACAACGACATACAAACTGGCCTTTCGCTATAACTAGTAACCTCGAAATTGAACGTTTCATTTATTGTCACCGTTACGTATGCTCATTCTATTTTTAGATTCTTACGTATGAAAAGACATGGCGATTCTCGACACAGGACTCTGTTTAGCATTCACGATAGTACTTGCACTATCGTCAGGTGAGTTGTAATCAAGCGAAAAAGTGGAGAAGCATTCATTACGTACTAGTAGCTACACTACAGTGGCTGTATATTGTAAGAGCTTAGGTATGAATTACCACAGCATTTTGCAAACGTGCATGTCTTTCATACTCCCATTTTTGGTTTCAATGACAAGAGAAACCAATGTAGACTATGTGGGGGTATGTGTGTATGTATGAGTGACGCCCATATTGTAAACATGATACCACAATGTAGAAAACATGGATATTTTTAATACGTAGCATGTAGATGACCCTTATCGAGTAGATAATCCCTTTTGCTTTCGGTGGAGGCCAACTATTATCTGAGGTCACCAAAGGTTTAATACTAAAAACCTTGTTAGCAGATATATCATGTTAAGAACCGTAGATACTTTATTATACGTGGCATATGGATGAAATATAGTGAGTAGAAGAAACTTATTTTTAGTGGAGATCAACATCATCCGAGGTCACCAGAGGTCAAACGCTCAAAATTTTGTAAACATTACATGATATAAAGTATAATTTTGTGTGTGGAGATTATACATCACTTGAGGTCACCAGATGTCAAATACTGAAACAATTGTTACCAAGATATCGCAAGATACGAGACACGGATACTTCTCTTATGGATGTGTTATATTAATTTTGGGGTTCATTTTTGAGAGGTCAAAGGTCATCTGGGTCACCAGTGGTCAAACTTTTCTCACATAATATTTATTTAAGATATCATGGATACTTCTCATGTATGGTATGTGGATTTACCATATTGAGTACAAGAATCATGTAGTTTTGGGTGGAGGTCGAAATTCATGCGAGGTCACCAGATGTCGATCTCTGAAATATTATAAACATGATTATTCAAGGTAGGAATCATGGTTACTTTCATAATTTTGGGACGATGCATCAAATTGAGAACCAGAACCCTATTATTTTTGGTGGAGGTATGTATTGCCACGTATAGAAGACTGACCTTTCGAATCCCAGTGCATTTTGCATTCTAGTTAGTTTTTGCCAAAGGAAGGAATTCCTGTGCAGTCAAGTCGGATGTGTGTTTGCGTGTATGAGGTTGATTTTTTTCGCGTGTATTTGCGCGTAAGTGCGTGTGCGTATGTGTATGAGAAGATATATCAAGGTTAGTAACCTCTGCAGTTCTTGTGTTTTGTATGTGTCTTCTCTATGATGAGTACAGGGTTTTAGGTCAAAGTTTATATGGGGTCAGTAGAGGGCAAACTATGAAAGTCTCACAATTGGTGTATCTCCAGAACCTGAACATACAAATATGAGCTCATATATGCTTGGTAGGATAGCGTGATAGATGTAGTGTAGGGTTTGTACACAATATAGTGTAGGTTAGAGTTCATTTAAGATCACAATGTGTCAACATTTGAATAATTTTTAATACGATATATCCAGATAGGAAACTTGATTGGCTCACTTATTTTGCATGTAGCTTCCCAATAAGCAGTACAATGATCTTATTGTTTTATCGTGGAGATCAAACGTCATTTGGGTGATCAAATGTGACAGTCTGTAAATCATTTGAAGCCTTGTAAACACGATATTCCAAGATAGGTTACATCACATAGTTCATATTTGGCATGTCTTTCTTGTAAAGATTGCAGCAACTCTATTATTTTGGGTGAAGGTCAAGAGTCATTTTGGGTCAACATAGATTATAATATCAAATGGAACTCAACACGGTAACTTAAATTGAGCTCTTTTATGTTAGAGAGCGCATGCAAAACAACTTGTTAACAGCAAACAATGGCCCTCTGACGTTGTTTCATCGTTGTGGTATTATGTCTCACGATTCCTAGTCATCAAACCATGTAAACACTGACTTTGTGTAGATTAATTCTGCTCTTCATATGCAGTGTAAACTTCAGCCGTTGCTAGCCTGCAAACTACTATTGTGCTGCATATGTAATGATTTTAAATGCAAGTAACCGCTGGGAGGGGTTTTCCTCTGGATTTCTGTGTTCTTTAATATGTTGATTTTGTCCTTTCGTAATTGAATAATTTAACGCTTTAAGTAAATAAAATCATTTGTTTTCTTCGAGAACTAATACATTGCGCATTCCTTCTTCCCCTCGAACAGCAACTTCGGTAGATGCTACAGAATGCACACAGACACAGTATGTTGAAATTGGTACAGTGGGACTCATTCCGTGTTCCTGTAATGGAAGCTCTTTGGCACTTATTGCTTGGCGAAATGTTAATGAAGGGAATACCATATTACTCCATGATGGCGAAAAAAGTGGAGATGGCTACGCATCTGAAGAATTTGATATTTATCCTAACGGATCGTTACTTATAAATAACGTGACTGCGAGCCATGAATCTGTATTCCGATTATCAACGGCAATCTCCAGTTCGGGCTTAATAATTGCGAAGTATATCTGTGTGCACACAACCGGTATGTAGCTTTGATATTTATTCATTTTAAACATAAAGTGTCAGAACGGAAATGAAATACGTGATAACAAATGACATCAGCAGTCATTATCAAATAACCGCTCCCACTCAATACAGTAGAAAACAAAGTAGATGAACATTTTCGTAACTATGTCGTATTTGCAATTTGCCCCTGTGTGTATGTGGGTATGTGTAGATAGCACTTGCTTGTAAAACATTAAATAAAACAAATATCATGGTTGATTAACTTCATACTTGGTAGGTGAATCTGTCTTATTGAGTACAATAAACGCTATTCTTTCGACCGAAGGTCAAATGTCATCTGATGATGAAAGAGGCCAAAGCTTGGAAACTTTGTAAACAAGATAACTCAAAACGTAGATCGTTCTTGAACTTCATACTAGGAAGTCTGAAACCTTTGTTAACATGATAACTCCAAAAATAAAGCTGCAATTAATCTGTGAGTACTTTAATTCTATGATTTCGTTTTTGCTGAACACAGTTTGGTCAATATCACTTCAGTTAATTTTTTTCATGAATGGGATCTATAGGTCTTCAACAAAACATACAGTCCTTCAGGATATTGAATATGTTTCAAAGAGTTGATATTCCTGCTGTTATCTGCATTAAACAAACAAACTCACAGTGGACCTAGCAATTTTCTCTGGATTAAGCATCAAGGGGTCAATAGGTGAAATATATTAAAAGGTCTCAAAATTGTTCATATTCTCTATGGTTTATACTAGATGATGTAAGCTCCAGCAGTAGGATTTTAAAATATTTCAAAGTGTATAAACAATGTCATGTAACTCTTATTCAGAAACATGAATTATTAAAGGGATGGTTGGTGACAGCCGATTTGCTTTCTCCAAAAAAAAAATGTCCATTTGCTCATACTGTACATCTATGTGTCTATATTTCACATATGAAGACTGTTCTTTCTGGAAATTGAAACATTTTGAAAGAAAAATTCTACTGTAAAATCCTTACAAGTGACTTAATTGGTTGACGCCTACCAGGAATTGCTACAAATAGGAGCTAGACTCTTTGTTATTTAATGTGTTATTAAATGGTTGATAGAGTTATCCCTAAAAGATTGGGGAAAGAATGCACTAAATTTTCTTCTTCTTTGTATTGGTGTAGCTTTAATTTCAGTCTGGCAAAAGTAAGATAGAACACTTTCCTTTTAAGTATTATTGATAGTATTTCCGACATATGCCAACAAGAAGCTTCACAGTTAACTTTCGTTGCACTCTTTTATTGGCAAGATTTGATCGATGGGTATGCTAGGCTGGTTCTTTTCGCATATCGTGAACTTGTTGACAGGTTAGGGATTTAACACTTTTTTCAAAGAACAGGAAATTGTGACTTCATATTTCTGCGTCTTTTCTGAGGCTTTTCAGTGTTCCTAAAATAAACTTTCAAGTTAGTTGGATATGTTGCATAATCGGAAATGATACTGAAAAGATAGCAGAACAAGCTGTACAGGTCTAGTGGAAAATTTAGGACAAGAATAAAACAAGCACTTGAGCACTGTACGATTAGTACAACTCATTGTTTCTTTTAAACGGAGGAGAGTATACAAAATGGTTTACTTGCTTAAAACGGCATTGTTTTTGTATGCATACCGGTAAATTTATGTCTTTAATGGCTTGAATTAAACAGTTTTGTTCCCGGTCATGTTGATTAAGTCGTGTCCCTCGTATATTTCAGTAGGTAGGTTTTTAGGTGTGTAGCGGAGCGATAGTCCCACTGTTAGTGTCACAGTATTCATACAGGTATATATATCAGAACGGTACAGTGACATTTTCCTTTAAGATGGTAAAGAGTGTGTAATATTGTTAGCTTACATCTTACTGTATTTCATTTGACACCATTGGGGCATCGCGTAATGATGTATTATTCCTATAGATATTTGTTTCCAAGAAAGAACTGTAATGTATTACCCATTTGGATATAACGGTAAAATTCATTCCCTTTAACGGTCTGTGTATGTCGTGTCTCTCCCAAATTGCCGTATTAGGGTCATCAGGTGCATCGCCGAGCGGAGATCTCACTACAAGCGGGATACTACTGCATACTTGTGTACTGTAACAAATAACTGTACATTGATCTATATTGTTAGGCGCGTGTAACAATATTTTACCACATTATGTAATATTGTGTATCCCATTGGATTTAGTTTTTTAGCTCAAACTATAATATGGAATAAAATACACAGCCTGTTACATGCATAAAAATGTCCCAAAATGTGACGTTTTTGAGCTTCTAAAGGATAACATTTTCACCCAAAAATGCAGACAATTTCCCATAAGTAACTTTTAGTTATGAGATTGTATTATTCGTTGTTTTTTTTACAGTGAAACCAGCTATAACCATTCCCGTCATCGAGGAGTGCTCGAACACATACGGTACTACCTGTGTTAGGTCGACAGCTGATTCCCTTGATGTAAACTGCTTTGTCAGAGATAGCCGTCCCGCAGTCAACTTGAGTTGGATGATAAGAACTCATGGTGGTGATCACATCCTACCATCAAACTACAGGAATTTCACAACTGACAATGTAACATATACATCACATGTTACAGCAACGTTCTTTTTCGAGGAGTCGTCTGTTTTAAGTATTCTGGTCTGTCGAGCGCATAGTGTACCACTGAATCTGGTGGAAGAAGAAAACGTTCTTTTGATTGAAAAAGAGATGGATTACACTTCCTTGGCAACTCCCATCAAAATATATTTGGAGATCCATTCACCGATGAGGTTATCCTGTAAAGACCTTGGATTAAATTTAGTCATTTGGAAATGGTCACCTGAACAAGATACTTTTGAAACTCTGTATGTTAGCATCTTTCAGAAAAGTAAACACGCAATAGTCAGCAACAAGGAATACAAGCTAGAAGATGAGGGCAATCTTTCTTTACAGAACACGTTGGTAGAACACGAGGGGCTCTACTCGTGTGTTTACGATAACGGTGTCGGTGGAGGCGTTGTTTTGTACGATGTGCTTGTAATGGGTATGATGGTTTATATCATGTCATCTTGTATGCTTCTCAGTCTCTACTGTATCACCAAAATAGCATATGTACATGGGTCTTTGCATACATTTCCCAAATTGCGTTATACTTTGTTAAACTATTAGACATATTCTTAAATCTACAGAAATTCGTTTTAATGGAATGCAGTGTCACAAGATATGTGTTCGTTTGGGCAGATGGCTTGATTCCTTCATGCTACATACCATTCGACCTCGTTATAGTTATGGGATCAAAATACTAGAAATCTATACAAAAATATAATCTATTCGATGTATTATTTCCTTTCAGTTGATCCAACTCCAATTTTTCCAGTCATAGATGGATGTAATCACCAACAATATTGCGTCCTGGAGAAACAACCTCAGGAAGTTTTGACATGCTCGGTGCTGGGAATAAGACCTAAAGTGGCTCTTGAATGGAGAGCCGTTCGAGAGGAAACAGTAATTGACTTTACACAACAACAGTTAACGGTGACAGAGACGGGTGACTTGTATGATATATCTCTGACAGTTAATGTTGACTTTCCTCTAACAACTCAAAATAAATTTACCGTAGAGTGTCGCGCTGAAGGAGAGAATGCTGAACTATTCAGCCTTGCTACGAAGATTGATCTGCTCTTTCCAAATGGTAAGTTAATACACGTCGCTGTAAAGTCTTTAGGTGATTACTTGTTGTTTATGACCATTCCGTATTTTTGTTTTATTTGTAGTGCTTACCACAGAACAGAGATCATACACCTTCACAATAACCATAATCGCCGCACTGGTCACGATGATGATGATCATCATAGTCGCTGTGGTGATTGTATGCAGAATAAGAGGTACGTAATAATATTGATGTAACATGATTTATACATATTTTGGTTATATGTGTGTATATATATCAGCGTTTTTCAACTGCAACAGGAATGCACACCAACATAGCATACTAGACGTAGCTACAATATGTCGACATAGGAAGCATGCTAATAGGGATGATAATACGTGCAGAACACTGTTTGAAATTAAATTCCCTTACTAGTGAATGAATGTACGTGTCTATAATGTAAAGTACACATGACGTATGCACAAACAGTCGTCTTCAAGTTGCTTCTGGTAGAGTGAACACTGCACAACTCTTTTTCAAAATAATCATTTCATTAAAGTGAAACATTAAGGATAACGATAATTATTTTCTGATAAACTATACTAATTCCTGATGTGTTTTTTTCTATATAAATAGAACGAGGATGCAAGGTTCATTGCACAATTACTTTAGGGTCAAATTGATACACTATAATTGCATGTATTTTTGTTCGAGAACTGAACTTCAGATTTACCGAAAATTGTTTGTAAAAGATTCACACAAACCATGCAAGTCAAGTAAGAATTTTTTCCATGACAACATCTTTAGCTACCCACAACATTCTACATCAGGATTTTTAATACATTTTTGTATTCTTTACAGCGAGGAAAGTTAAAATGAAACGAATTAAGGGTGGTGATGCAGAAAGTGAGGTAATGTTTATTAATAAACTGTAATTTCTTTTTATAACTGAAGTAGGCTGACACTATATTCTTCAAGAAGAAAACTAGGTAACACTTTTCGCGGTTCTTGACTGGAGTTGATTTGTAATTATTATTGTTTCATGACACTGTCTTATCGCTTTCATCATCTAAAGATGTAAGCAAGTATTCATTATACACTGAAGCGCCGTTTACACTTTGATATATATAAATATATGGAATAAATTCATCTTCTACATTGTCGGAAATGTTGCTGTTGTCCCTCTTGCAACCAACAGTCATATTGTGTAATATTTCGGCATACATTCTTCGCTAAAAAATACATCGTATCGGCAACTGTACAATGTGTGTCAAACAGCCTCCATTAAATTCAACAAATTTTAAACAATTAGCTCTATATAAAAATCAAACGTAGAAAGGGAAGATCGCTATGGGAAGTATTATTGATGCAAAATATAAGACTTTATGTTATCCTTTTAAAGTATAATAAAACCAGTAGTATGTTTTTCTTTTTCACAGGGTATCCCAATGCTGGAAAATGGTATGTGTTGCAGAAAATATTAACTTGACTTTAATATCGTAAATTGGTAATATACATTACACTAACAAAACAAAGAACAAGTAACTTGTCGTGATGTGATCAACCTTTTATAAGCACCTAACATCGTAAACACTGTATTGTAGTAACAATTATGCAATCCTACGTGATTCCAAGATACTGCGCATCATCGCTAAATTATGAGTACACACATAGACACACTCTATTCTGGTGGATGATATGTTAATGATACTTCTCATGTAGTGCTACCAAAGGATATCTAACACATGTCACTGATGGATATGTTGATATGTTGTATTTATCTCAAATCTTTATTGTGAAGAGTCTGGTTAATTCAGAGTGACGCTGCCCGCCAAAAGGGGTTAAGTTTGATACATTTTATTTGAAATTATTAACGAATCCATATATTTGAAACTTATTATATACATTGCTAACCATGGTTTTTTTCTTATCACAGATTACTCGGAGAAAGCTGAGCGCTTCATCGGACACTTAAAAGCAAACTATGAAATATTGTACGATTCTGTGCAACCAATCCCCTACATTAAAGATAGGATGTATTGCGTGGACAAGGTATTTGTTGAGGGCGGTATTGAATATATGACAGGTTTATCTGAAGGAAAGGCACAGTGGGATAAATTGTTATCCTATCAAGAATTAGTCAAAGAAAACTGTTTAAAAACAAAGCGACAGATTATTGAAGGTGAACCTGGCTACGGCAAGTCAACGTTGACTTTACAGTTACTTTATGACTGGTGCAAATCCATCCCTACATCACCGTTAAAGGAAGTAGACGTTATTATATATTTACGTCTACGGCAACTTGGAGGTGTTAAATCGATTTTTAGTGCGATTAGACAATTCATTCTACCGAGGGATTCAGATATCAGTGAGGAAGATATAAAAGAAATATTGAATCAAATGAAATCCGTGTTGGTTTTACTGGATGGCTTTGATGAGTATCCCGATCAAGAAAGTACAGAAACAGACATTTATCACATCATGAAGAAAAATATGTTTCAGGGATTTAACGTCATTTTAACAACAAGACCCTCTTGTGTACCACAAGAACTTGCACCTCACTCCGACCGTGTTCGGCTTACAGGGTTCGGTGAAGAGGCGCGCAGAAAGTATGTTGAAAAGGCGGTTATTGGAAAAGGTGGAAAAGCTGTTGATAAAATTATGAGAAAATTGCAGAAAAACCCTGTTCTTGATGACCTTTGTCAGGTTCCTCTATTCTTTGTTATGTTTGCGCACATGACGCACGAAAAGGAACATTCTTTTGCATTCAATTCTGTAACTAGTTTTTTCCGGTATATGATATCTTGTTTTCACAGTCATATGAAGAATAAAATGAAAGACGAAAATGTCACAAACTTTGAGTTATTAGAAAAAGAACACAAAGTACTAGACAAAATCGCCTTTGAGGCTTTGAGTGGAAAGGATCAGAAACTGGTTTGGAATCGTGAGCAGCTTCGCAATCAGCTAGGAAATGAGTTTTACGACCAGTATCTTTGTATTGGTATATTCGTAGAAGAAGAAGTACTAAATATCACGGATACATCACACGCACCAAAACATATTCAGTACGAAACTGAGGTTCATTTTTATCACAAAACCGTTTGTGAGTGGTATGCTGCACATTACGTTGCAGAAGAATTATCTGGTGGAAATACTGTTTGTATCGACGAGCTTTTGCAAAATTTAGATCCTTTTGACTTGCAGTATTTGTACAGATTTGCGTGTGGAGTTAACAAAATTGCCGGGGAGAAAATTATCCAATACCTGCAGCAGAAAAAAGAAAGTAAAAAGTTCGCAATTTTGTGCATGCTAGAACAGGAAGACAAAACTAACAGATTTCTAAAATCAGTTTCTGATTTAGTTTCGTCCGAAGAAATATACATTAGGAAGGACGATAGTAAACTACTACAGAGATCTACGATACAAATACTAGATGTTGCATCGCAAAATCAGGCAAGTATCGTTTCATCAATAACGTGTTTAATAGCTATATAGAATAGTAAGAATACAATCACAAACATAAAAATGCAGGTATAAAGAACAAACATTACATCATACCATTTTTGCAACCATAACAGGAAGTGTTTCTCACAAAGACAGATGTAAGCCAAGACCGTCAGCACTTGCTGAACACCAATACATTTGCAATTCTTGTTCTCAACATATAATGTGCGATTATATATACACCATCTTGAGATATAACTCTTACAATGTTTACATTTCTTACTTTGACAAAATTAATATTCACATCCACCTACAAATCAACTTTGACATATGATTCATTGAAATTGTCACTTCTCAATATTACCATGTTCACATTCCGTTCGAATTGCTTATTGTTTTGACTTTACGTGTCCAATGTGAAACTATTATAATGGACTGTTTGACTACGTTATATACTGAACTGCAACGGTGTCCAGATGTAATCTTAGATGTCATAAAAAAAAACTATTTACCTCCAAAGAAATTACCAGAAAGAACATTTAACGTAATAAATGACAATCGCTGCACCGCCAATGAACATTAACAACGCTCCCCCTTCCCCCTCTAAAGAGGAGGGGGGAGAAACATCAAGTCACATTTGTTGATCTAAATTCGCAGCTCACCTGTAACGAAACAAAATAGATATTTTTGTATTCGTGGCATTCTAAGTTTTTATCAAAACATTGTTAATACAACATATAGCATTCTTTAACTTATGACTCATTTCGAAGATATCTTAGAAATGTCGACGTTTTGTCTGAAATTACCGATGTTACATCTCGAACTTTTATATAGTAAAATAGTAGTAACGCGCAGAAAACCGCCAGAAAATTTGCGGGACGGCAAAATAACTCGGGGACCGGATCGTCCGTTGGCACCGCAGGAAAATCACAAGTCCGCAAAAATGGTAACTGCGCAAGTCAGACGGAAGTTACGGCTAAATAGTAAACTGGAATCGGGAACCGTCTGACGGGTATATATCCACTGCGATATGAAAATGAAATGTTATATGTGTGTGTACTGTACAGTAATTAGAAATGTCTAATAAGTATTTGTTTCCAAGTAAGAGGACGTATGGAAGAGTTAAAGGTAAGCCCTCTTGGTTTTATTCTGGGGGTTTAGTACAAGTACCCTTGGTGCCCGTGTTCGGACGTTATTTAGAGGCCGGGAAATGTTAAACTCTCTGTCGGCATGTTCATATCTTTTTAACGGATGAAGTGTCAGTTCTGCATATCCAAGTATCTATATAATCTGTGTGGTACTCCTGCCTATTAGTTGTTAGTATGCGATTTGTTGACGGAAATTTACTTCTAAGTCATTTTGATTGTTCATCAGTGAAGTTGTCAGTCTGTTATAAACAGTTTGAATAACTAGTTGCTACACTTGTGTAAAGTTCAAACACGACCATTTGCAATGTCCTTCTATAAGACGAAAGAAAAATTCGTGACTTCAGATATTGTATTTAATAATCACGTTGATTGATTACATTCTTTTAACTATATTCATTGAACGAGTTCATTTAAATAAAGATCGTAGTTTTGTCAATAAGTATTTTTGACCAAGTGTCGGAAGTGCGCCAAACATTCCAGGAAGCTTCCTTTCATTTTTACATTCCAATCATAAACACCTGTTTTCAAAGCACACGCAATCCTGCCGTATACAGTTATTGTATTACCATTGTAACATTCAGTGTGTACGTTTAGCTAGTGTGTCATTCGTTCTCTGCGACATACAACTGGAGATACGACTTTTTAGTGAAAATATCGTTTAAGGTTTGCTGATGTTATTAAAATAGCTGAAAGTAAGTGTAATTAAGGTGAACGATGTAGGCCTGGTACCTTACGCATACGAGTGTATTATAAATCACTTGGAAAGGAAATTATCAGCAACGGTAATAATGTTTCTGTTTTATCACTAGGGGTTGCAATATAGCTTCGATTGCTAACGCTAACTAATGGACACCAATCAGACATAGGCTAGACCAATTGCTTTCAAATACATATATGGTTAAATGAGTAGATTATTTGTGTCAGAATGATACAATATGCCTAACTGAATTTAAAATGTCGTTTTGATTTGATTTAATCCGAGAAGCCTTTATTCTTACTACTGTATGACTTGGCCATTATTGATGCTACTCTCTCTCTACTAAATACTGTGACATATAATCAGTAAAGTTACGGTGATGTATATTAGATCACCGTAAGGCTGGAAAGCGTGAATGGGTGCTGGCTGATTGATAACAGATAACACCAAAAAAGTACCAAGATAGGATTATATGAGATAAATAATTAAAATAGGCAAATCTAAAATCATTCTAGGCATTGTTCAAAGTGATTTCAAAGTGGTTTTACAATTAGCTGAAATCGTCACTCTTTGCTTAAACATTCTTTTAGTTATTCATAGTTAGCTAATTATTCTAATCAAACTTTCTAATCTGGTCGCTTAATTAGAGTCATTCGATTAGCCAATCTGATGGGAGGGGATTTCTAAACAGTATCTCTCTGACTGAGTATTTGTTTCGAAGTACTAGACTAATCTAATTTACTTGTGAATAGTATCATAGTAATTACAAATAATTAGGCCATTGGTCACATCTCTCTAGCTAGTGTTCAATGTAGAATATACATTATGGTATGTATGGAACTGCCTCTGTGTCTCCCGGGAACGGAAGTCCATTGTCGCGGGCATCTCACGGCAGAAAAGTGTCCGACATCGGCTTGATTGGCCGTTGTAATATATTAATGTAATATTAGGCAAAAAGGGGAAATAAATTATTCACTGAAAGAATAACCAGGGGGAGATGGCTAAACTATTTATTTCCGAGCCAACCTTAAAACGATTGTAAACATATATTTGTTATTGTCATTCGTTTGAGGTTTCTCAGATTAATGAATAAAAACATATAATCACACAACATATCTGATGCTTACAATTTCATCTTGTGAATGTTGAAACATTGCTTACAAAGTGAAGGTAATAGTTAACATCGTTGCAGTCAGAAATTTCAGTTTAATTTTAAATGATGAACTGCAACTATCAGGAAGAGAAATCGATTGTAGCGGGCTCTGCACGACAGGAACGTTATCTGGGCCTCGGCTGGTTTGTCTGTAGTAATACATACATGTACCAACTTGATCAACTATAGTAACTGTAGAACGAACAACATTTGAGCGGGGTCTTAATCATTTAATCTGGATAAAAATGATATGATTTAAAACAAATGTGCTTCATATTATTCCGTAAATTGATATAAAACATTTTGATAACATTTTTATTTGGTCACAATACAGTTCATATCTAGCGTGGATACGGTGTTAGGCGTTTCATAAGTTTCTGCATTAAATGAAATGAAACGTGCATACGAAAACATAACTGTCAATTTTGTTTTTTAAAGTTATCAGTTAATTGTGAAGTTCATTATGTGAAAACTTAGATAATTTATGTTATACAAAGCATGCATGTGTAAATTTCTTGTTTATTAAAATGTATATCCTTTTATTGATTATTTGGTCATTTGTTTGATACATGTAAAATCCTTGCTATAGGCTTAATATGTATGTGTCTATTATTATGGAAACATATTATAACTGTGATCTTTCTTTCCTATTTTTCAGATTCCAATATCTCATCTAGGCCTAAAATGGTCCTTCAGTGGATTTGACGGTGAAGATATCAGACTTGAGTCCGGTCTTAGTTTATCAAGCCTATCATCAGTAGAGAAGATATCCATCAATGAAGGAAGACAGGAACAAGAATTTACAGAGGAAGAAGTGATCGGATTAATAAACTATGGAATAAAGTCACCAATATTCAAGGCACTGTGGTAACTAGAGAACCACCTTACATGCCTTTCGTGGGTTGGGGGGGTGGGGTGGAGGGGGGTAGGGTAAGTCAGGGGGTTAACAATAGAAGTACATATATTAGGGGAATAGGAGCAGGACATCGTGCAGTCATATTCTACTCCAGATGAGTTTATCAAAGTCATATTCAAAACACGTAGTTTATATTCTTACGCTATTTTAATGGATAGGGTGGATCTGTGTGAGATGGAGGCTTTTCATGATATTAAGTTAAATAAAGCTTGACCTTAGAAGTTAAAACCAAAGTCAGAGTACAACCACAAACAAATGAAGTAAAAATGAGCTAATTGCTCTATCCTATAGTCATGTCAAAATATATTAAATATCAAAAACATAAAACAGGACATCATTGTGGATGATTTCCTCGTTGATGGAAGAAGGAGAATGCGTTGCGTTGTTTTAGTTAAATTCAATTTTAGAGGAGCGTCCATGGTTTCAATAAGGGTTATTCAGTAATTGGTCTAGATACCTGTGTTTTGTAAAAATAAAATAGTCAGGGTCGCGTATGAAAGTGCACTTCACAGCACTGTGTTTGTATTATAATATTCATGGAATGATGCATAAGGACGGGTTTTTGATATTATTATAATATTATGTAAGTTTACAGATAGCGGATTATGTAACCCTTTGTATATATCACGAGTTTTTGTTTTATTACTCGTCACCAAAAGTGGGTCGATACATCCACACCTTCCAAACACCTCTCTACACAACTAACATGATTCAAATAAATCCATTGATATCCAGCTCATTTAATAACGTGATGGCACAAGATATTCTTCGAGTTTATAACATGTGAAATGTATTTATTAACGTTCTTATTTTATTTCCCTTTGAAGGTTCCACAACTGTAAACTGCCACCTTCGATCCAGCCAGATATCATTCCAGAAGAAGCAAGTTCAAGGAATATTAAAGGTCCGGTTTCATATTAGCAACATTAATCATTCAGACAATTTATTTTGAAACAAAATGTGTCACTTTGTTGGGTAAGGTTGGGTTAGGAAGGGTAAAATTATAATTTGATTTTTCTTTTTTTATAGGCAGAGATAACCTTCAAATCTTCATCTAAGCTGTGATTAACAGGAATAGAATGTTACAACTTGCCAAACCATACAAGTCCATTAAAACTAGATTGTCTAAAATCAAGTTCCCAATGGCATTTTCCTGAATGACAACAACCATCAGTTACTGTACAGGCTATTAAGAACGATCCTATAACAGCAGGCTTATGTTACGGATATAATACCGACTTTAACAGACAACTGTTAACCAATCCTGTGTTGATGTTCGTAATGTTAACTAGCAAAAAAACGCATTGGCTTTTCTTCTACTGGCAACAGCCCAAATTCCGATGATTGATAAAGAAATCCCTGAAAATGGAAGGAGCAGCTTTCATTAAAAAAAATCTCTCTTTTAAAATACATACCTGAAACTGAATTCACAGAATGTAAAATCATCGACTGATCAGCTTACTAAGTTTATGTGTTTGTGTTAACTCTGAAAATGAAGTGATATAGTTGAAAAAAGAGCAAAATTACTTTAATTAGATACTCCAAATGCTATTATTTGAATAAAAATAAGGACTGTTCGTTGGAGGTATTAACCTAGGGAACACAGAGAACACTTTATTATAAGGATTCACTCTCCCCACTCTACGTTTATCTACGCGATTATACGTGATTATACTTTGTTATACTTTTCTGTACTCAATTTTCTACGCGGTGTCTGCACCGTGTCTATAGGCGGCTTAGGGCTTCGCTCTAGTGCCCCTCAATAGGGATTATACGCGCGTAAAGACGTACAATATCGTATAATCTGTAAACGTAGGGTATTCGCAGCTGATTTAAAAAGCAGAGCTTCTATGGGTTAGAATAAAATGTGATGAAGTAAAGAGTCGGTAAAATCAGTATCGCACAAAGCCCAATTAATGACTTTCCAAAATATTCAACCACAGAGCTAGCACATACTTAAGCCGGTAAGAATAAGAGTAACCAAGAAAACAGCGCTACTAGGAGCACAAACGATCGATATTATCAGTGCAAAACTTTAGCAAGGTATCTATATTAATTACGACAATGTGCCCCAGTCTGTTACTATTTATGCGAGTTCCTCCCGTTAGGCATTACATTGAATGTAGATAACAATTCATGAGATCTAGGTAGGCCTTGCCTATCCTACCTCTTAGCCTACATCGTAAGTTACGCCGTATACACCTTGCAAGAAAACCACGATAACCTTTAGTGAAAAAACAATATTTTGAACTTGAAGATCTGACTTCCCCCAAAATGCTATGATAAGGATTAGACCCAGTACTTCTTTATACATTGAGATTCCAATTACTAGTCAAAAACATTTTCTGAAGAAAAACCTTACGATTTTTTTCACAAATATTGATGCTTAGAAAAGTGCTTCCTCACAATCAACGAGCCGCCCGAATTTCGCCCAGCTTACGTAAAACTTATA
>KN884856.1:16191-43692 GCA_000934455.1 Apostichopus parvimensis | reverse complement strand
GGTATTATTTTACTTTATTCTCCTTTCGTTATATTGTGTACAGCTAAACGAAAAATCACTTTGCACGTTTCCGTCAAATTAATGCACTAATTATCTCAGCTGTATAATATCCACCTTTTAATGTTTCCCGATTAGTGTCAATGAAAGTGTCAATTTAGTGTAGCTGCGCTTTGTTGATATTTCCTTCGTTCCATAATGACACGTAATGATATTGAGCGGGATGTGAAGAAATTACTTTTCCGTTACCATGGCAATGACTTACATTCATATTCAATAACAGTGATTGCCTGTAATTGTTCTAAACTGTGTAGATAAATAAATAGTTAACAACCACAAATAAGGCATAGCGGCAGTCGCATGGCTGTTTATTAATTGCCTTTATGCTAAAGTTACGTTTTCCTTGCCATTACATTTGAAGAAAGTTCGACACCAAATTTGAAACCGCAGCAGTTCTTCTACGTATATTATGTTCTTATTTTGTTTAATCCTGAATAATTGATTTAGATGTCGCACTCTCGGGTCTAACCTGCTGTATAGTTAAATACTCAAAGCTTAATTTTTAAGCCAGAATGGTTGGAATATACTACCAATAGGTATATGTATATAATGTGAAGCATAGTTACAATTTAATACATGTAAAATATAAACCATGTGGATCAACATGGAAATGATCAAAGATATGTACATAACATTTAATTATATTCTTAAATGGTGAGTTTAGTCCATTAAGTAGTCGTGGCAGTTTCAGTGGAACGTTTACACTCTGTTCTGCAAATTCTGATTGATGATCAATTCATAAACTGAGTACTTACTGATGGTATTAGTGTATCGCATTATTCTGTGTGATACCATGATATGACAGGAAACAGTCAGTTCGGACGGACTAAAATCGTCTACTATCACTTTTGGGAAAATCATATTGCAGATGTTCATTAAGATAAAATGACTAAGGTAACTTGACATGCTTTAAAACACGTTCTGTTAAACCGCCTCCCAAATCTTAAGCAAATTAAAATCGTTAGGAAACCTTTTTTAATAATATTGTGACCGTTCTCAGAGATCAGCATTAACAAAAGTACAATGAGGTTTAATGTGCGATTCACCAAAGACTGATTTATGAAAAATATAAGTCAAATTTCAACTTCAAATATATGTATAGTTTATTTTGAACTAATTAATCATAGTCATGCCGTTTTTGATGTAGTAACGTAACTCACAGTTACTTTATATAAAACCGCGTAAAGTTCGTTGGCTACATTTGAAAACACTAAAAATAAAACAGAAATTACTTTCCTATTGTTGTCAATTTGAATACAAAAGAGCGTTGCGTCCTTTGATTAGATTTTGATAAAAGATATTGATAGTGTACAATCAACACGATATGTTTACAATACATGCATCAAAACTGTCTTCAGTTTATAATACATTATTTCTAATTAAGACTTTTTTAAAATGCATTTAATTGTAATCTGAACCAAATGCAAGAAACTATAATACTTACCGCCCAGTACGGTAAGGCTTAGGAATTTCGACATTTTAGCTTCAAAACGTTCTTTAGCCAATCGGGAAACAAAGGAAAATAAAACAAATTGCATTAGGAAACGTTAATAAAAGCCAAATACCGGAAATCATATACTTTACCCGAAATACCCTTCCAAATATAATCTCATTAGGAACAGAGAGAAACATCTTTCGGAGTCCGGTTTTGGACAGTGTTTGTAGTATTCGACTTATTGGATAATAGTATTCGAAGCGTTATTTACAATTTCAAAAACAGAGCAAAATTGTCATTTTTAAGAGAGAAAATTATTTTACTTTAACAACAGACAAATACTATTCTACAGGGAACCATTTACCTTTTTCATTGTGAATTCAAAATGTGACATTCGCCAGTATTATCATATTTCTTGGTTCACAGCCCAAAAAGGAGAAAAAAGACTGAATAAGGGTTTTGAAATATTAAGGATCAGGGACGGGGGAACAGTGACATTCATTGCAAAACTTGAAAACTCCTAGGCAAAATGAAACTTCTGTGCTTTCAGTGATGCAAATTTCTTTGCGTTGACATTCCTTTTCTACAAGTGGACGACTGACGATTAATAACAATGGTAGCCTACTTTTCAACGCAAAAGGGGACTCCTATGATTTAGGATTAGAGACATTTTTTTATCAGTTTCAATAAGTTTCTTTCACAAAAGTTTCTTTGGGCTAACTCCCCAACTTGCAACTTTTGATGCAACATCTGCGCTTTTATTGCAGAAAGCTGGACACATAGTTTCGGATGAACATACCTTGACTATTATTTAAACACAAACGAAATGAACAATATAGAAGCTGTCCAATCATTGGATTCTGAAGAAGATGTTATGTCCGAAGAATTATGATTTCCATTATGAGTAGCAAGTTATTCTGTCATCAATTAACAGCAAAATTATTCCCTATCAGTGGGTTATTGATTTTCAGTAGTAAATGCTGAAAACCAAAATGTAGAGAAAAGGGAGATATACAACAGACGTCAGAATATATATGACATAAAGAAGATATTAAATTTGCCTAGTATGCAATAGGTTAGAAGGAAGTTTGATTTTAGACGAAGTTAATCCATTATGAATATTTTAAATGCGTATCAATAATAAGCAATGGATATCCATTACTCACTACAACGTTGCCCTATTTGCCTGAATAGTTTAGGTTGAGTATTGTGAGTAATCGGGACGTCATCTTTAAGCCTCATCAGTAGCGTTGATTACTAAGTGTCTCGTTTCGATTTCTCTTTTCACAGCTGTCAATCACTTTACAGAAGAGAACCTTAATATAATTTGTCCTAACAACGTGTACATTCAACAAAATTGATGAACTGTCTATAACGTATAGTTACATGACAAGAAACGGTTTTGCTTTGTAATGGCTTTATCGCCAAGCTCACAGAGATATATTACATCAGCGGATTTCATTCCCAATGTCTTGTAATAATAACTATTGACTATTGTTTCAGCTTTTCATAATTCCGAGATGTCGAAAGATTATAAATATTTCAGTTTTATTGAAGTTATTTTTTACTTAATGAAATACGTACGGTTTGACTCATTAATCTTTCATTTTCCATTGAACTATTACAGTCAGTTCAAATTTAAGTAGAAAACAAACTATCCCTTAAACATCATTTATATGGTGAACCACACACATCATCTCAAACATAAACTATTTTGGCCATGAATCCTGATGAGAAAATACAACATTTTAAAGTTCCAAATGATTCGACGAGCCGTCTCCATTTTATAAATTGGTAGTGTCATATTAGTCATGAAGATACTTTCTTGACTAACTGTTCATACCTAAGTAGTCTAAAACTCACAATTATGTATGTAGAGAAATCTAACAAACTGTAAGATGATCAGGAGTTGATCACACACCTCGATGAATATGTAAGGATATGTTGTATTATTGGAATTGATATAATTTTGCACGAGCACTTAGCTTATATACATCTTTGTGGATATTTCTTTATAAACTCGTGTACATTTCATCTTCAATTTGAAAATCTGTTGTATTTTAGATGATAATGAATATGTTTCTAATCAATTTTGTTACATCCCCAAAAGTCCACTGATATAGTATGTTAATTTTTCAAGTTGACAAAATCAAGGAAATCTGAAACATCAACAAAAAAGTAAAAACGGGAAAGTTTTGAAATCACCATATTCACATCTTGTTCAATAAGGAAATGAAACTTGTAAATGACATTGTCCAATCTGAAAAGTCTAAAGATTAAAACTGAACATATTTAAGATGACGATTTTTAACTCTATTTCTTATCTTTTGTTTTTATTTAAAGAATCGGGGAATTGACAAAACCGATAACTCGTCTATTGAGATGATGGATACACCAATGGGTGGATCAATACCAGTGCATGCAAGTAAATGTTACATGATGTTATTAATACAACACATTGGTTATATATGCTTTGTAATTGACATGTGAGTCTAAACGTGATGGACAAGTTGTAAAATGCTATATGATCCCATAACACAGGGACTTTAATATTAAAATGTTCTTTATACCTTGTGTTATCTTACCATATTTCATCCAATGACTAGTAAAGCAAAGTAAACATACATCAGAGTTGCCTGGTGATATATGGATACTTTGTTATGTAGAAATTATCGACTCTTTCGAAGATATAAGCTTATAACGTGATTAATATTTTTAGCCGACATTTATTTCAAACTCATCAGTCGCCAAGCTGCAATACAAATGTTATTTACATCATTTATTTTTCACAGCATTCGTATTTAATGTTTGCTGTGTCCTTGATTTCTCCCATTTCCTGTATTATATTCTTATACCAATTAAATTGTTGTATGCATTGAGAACGAGTTCTTTTAAATAGATAAGAGTAAATGT
Source organism: Apostichopus parvimensis (assembly GCA_000934455.1). NCBI lineage: Eukaryota > Metazoa > Echinodermata > Holothuroidea > Aspidochirotida > Stichopodidae > Apostichopus > Apostichopus parvimensis. The sequence goes on along the minus strand of KN884856.1, from coordinate 39,287 downwards.
TTACTCTTCTGTTCATATTTCCTACATTAATTCTGCTTGTTCTTTGTCACTTTAGTTTCACACAGAACCCTGCCAGACATTCCTGGGAAGGTAAGACCACTTTTTGTACATAACAATTATAATCATTGTTTGTGACGCAACAATTCCTAACATTTTAGCTGTCGGAATGATTCAGACTAATTTCATCAAAATAAGTTTTTTCATTCTCTTTTAGGCCTGATTTGCCCAAAACACCAAGTGATGGAAATGTTTCTGACGGTTCCAACGAGTCCGAAAGTAAGAACCATCTCATCTCACTACAAGAAATATCTTCTGTTTGGCAAAGTTGAGAACAGACATCCATTGGGACGAGCTCGTAGAAAGGACCCTTGACCTGCCCTTAATGAAACATCTTGTAAAAGTTTAAGGAATTGGGATACTGAAAGGGAGGTACAGAATGTTATAAATCAATTATGTAAATTTAAGGAGACACAACCATGTCATCAGTATTGATGTAGTTGATAAAGATAACTGTCATGAACAACTTTCCAAAGAAGCTTAGAGAAATGTTACTCTATGTGGAAGACATCACAGATTTAATGTTTCTACACACACACGGCTGAAGACATGATCAAGTCTAAATATGACATTATGGAGCCACATGTTCGTGTTTTTCCAAGAGACATTTGAAAATACTATGTACTTGTCTGAGGTGATGGGGATCATAGCCGGACTACTAGAAGGTTTAAACCTAATTTACCAGTACGGAGTAAGTCTTCAATAACTTTAAGTGATTGAGCAATCATATATATCAGGATCGGCGTTAAAAATGAGGAATTTCTTTTTAACAACAGAAACATAGATTCGCAGAGCAAAATGTTAACTTTATTATCTGTTCTTGTTGAGGAAAACATATCTAATCAAACATACAAATTACACTTTGAAACAAAGAATATATCATCAAACCATAAAAAAAATATTTAGCAAAATTACTTCGTTTCAATTCTATACATCCGCAAATGTAAACTTGTAGATATCTTGCAGAATACCACGCAATTGGAACCCTGAACTGAAATTCTGCTATATGTCTTACATTGCTTGTATACACTAACTAATAACCATAACATGTTGTCTGTTATTAACAAGATGCGCGATAAACGCATATTCGATATGTCAATGCTGGGCTTTCAATAAAGTGAGTATCATTTAATACATAAATATAATATTTATTGATTTATTATTCAAATAAAGCGGAAACTAATTAGGTGATTGAACACAATATGTCACAATAAATAATATTAATACCATAATAAAGTAAGATAAACCTCGTAAGGGGTGTATCCATCATAACACTATCAGCTTGAAAATGCTTTTAATAATATTTTCTGTTGACATAGTTACTGCTTTCTGCCACTTTAAAACGTTCGTTGTATTGGAAATTATTTATAACGTTTCTCAAGTTAAGTATTTAAAATAAAGTTCCCAAACGCAAAATTCTCTAACGTATATAAGGTATCTTCTTCTTACTGCCCCAATAGTTTCTACATCCCGGCTTGTCCAGCAAGAAAATGTTGCGAATCGAGAAAGGACAATGCAAGCTTTACGACTTCTGTCTTTCCGAAGATGCATAAAAAATCACAACCCTTCGAAAAACTAAGGTACGTGTTAAATACCGCTGCTGTAGTAGTGAGGACGTGCAACGTAATTTTTAATGGTAAAGTATATATAATGTCACTGGATAATGAAAATTAACCGGTGTAAAAGTCTCGATAGAATTTTTTACTAAAGCTTCCTTGCATATTTCTTCAGATGCTATTTGCGTTGAATCATTTTCCGCCAGAAGCTCCGCATTGCAATAAATATTCGCAACCTAGTGATGTCTGGGCTGCAGCTGTTTGGGAATTTGGGAAGTAATTACTGGTAAGGTATTTGAAACGTATTCTGAATATCTGCTTTGTAAAAAGAATCACATGGAAAGAATAACTAATGATATTTATAGTGACAAAAAGTTGTTCTTTCTATCTTATTTTGTTACGTATTTTGGAGAGAGTTATATCATCAGAAAGTTCAAGAGAAAATAATAGAAAAGATGAACTTTGAAGAACGCAGCAGAAAGAACCGACCTTGCCAAATTAACATTAGTCATTTGTGTGTCCTAAACTATATAAATATGAAAATCGATGACCACATGAAAAGTTATTTTCATCTAAATGACCTCACTCTCCCTCATTTAGGAAGTTCATTTCCTTTCTTGAGATAACACAAATTTAACGGAAATGAGAATAATATAAAAATAATTCAATTTTTAGTTTCATTTATACAACAAATTAACATTCATAAAAATTGTATGTAAAAGGAAACAAGCGTTTTAATACCAGTTAACAGAAAATTTGGCTGTAATTTGATATTCTCTATCATTTCACAGTTAAGCTTCCATTTTCCTGTGCAGAAGATGACACTACTTTGAAGAACAGTCTGGAGCACCCTCAGAATCACAGGTTACTCACTGTTAAGAAATTAGGTAAACATCAAAGCCACGCCAAAAACAATTCGAGAACTTTTGTTTTTTTCTATTTCATTGTTTTCAATTCCTATCCATGTTTTTATTTTTTGTAATAAAAGTGGCATTCCATGCTTTATATAGCTTCACGAATCACGATATAAAGTAACCACAATCTTTTTTAAATATCAATTTGGAGAAGAAAATCAATCCAAGTTGTTAATGATATAATTCAAGATAAACATTAACATTGTTGTTTGCAATTTATTTTTCAAACTACTTTTTCCCATAACTTTTATAAAAATATGTCCTTTGTGTCCACTTGTTTTCCAACGCTTCAAGCAGGCACATAACTTTCTATAAGTTATATAATTTTCACGTATTGGTATAACCTATAATCTCGATGTCTTTAATGTTATTGAATGACATCAAGACAATACAAATTTATCTTCTACTTTCATTACAACTTTTCTTAACATGTCTATACCCGTGCAGATATTTTAAAAATTCAGTCGCATATTTGAATAATTGTTTATACCTTCATGTTTCTATTTCTGTTCCTCTCATTATAGATCTTCGAAAAATTAGCTGATAATGCCTACGAGATTCTGCGTAGGGACTTCTATAAAAAGTAGTAGACTGTGTAATAAAGATGGGGAAGAAGTGTACACTGATACTTATACTGCAGTACGATAAAAAATCATTTCTGCACTTCTTTGAAGACTGTTTACAAACTGGAATAATGACAAAGCTAAAGTGTTCATTGATACTTATACTGCAGTATCATAGGGAATCATTACACAGTGTTTGCTTTGATGGTTTACTAGAATAATCAGTTCTACTGATCCTTACAATCCTTACATGAACTTTCATGTTCATGATTTTGTGCACATATTTTACAATTGGGTAAAGCTACGGTTGTGTACTTTATATGTAGTTCTTTAGTTTTAATATTTATCCCCAGTACATAATCCTGTATTAGTCGTGTGTACATTGTGCCTACACCGCATGTACTGTTAAGTACACATATGCCAATGTCACTCCCACAGTCTCTGAATGGACACGGACACTAATACTTGTAAATATGTTGCTTCCTTAATAAGTACGCAGCTGAGCTTCAAATTTTAAGTTTTACCGTTTGAGACATAAATATGTTAAGGAGAGATATATGAGGTACTTCATTCACAAATATTGTTAAAAGTGGATTACTTCATGATCAGGTGACATCTCTTGCAAATTGTTTTTCGAATAAACTTGTTGTTAATAATTAATTCACTCGCGGTTCTTGTTTTAATTTTAAATGAGATCATTCAAGTTGTATTAGTTTGTAGTTTTCGCCTGCTTTCTACGTAAACATGTTTTATTCTACGATCACTTTCTAACATGATATTAAAGTTGATTCCTTAGTTTAAAGGATTTAAATATCCTAGCCTGTTTCCTGTTTTGATTTACAACAGAGGAAGTTCATATATACAGTGACAAGTAGTTTAGGAAAATTCCAAAAGGAATTACTGATTATATATTGTCAACTTGTAGTCTACTGCACGATAACATTTATCTCAGTATATGTAACGTTGTACTGTAGTGCAAACTGTTACAAACATATCAAAGTGACAGGCAGTTAATACACTATGATTCGAAAGTGATAAAGGAAACCATTGTAACGCGCATTGCGATTATTTCTGTGAAGCTAGTTACTAAGTGTGTTGTGCGAAAGTGTTTATGCTGTTACTATTCATTTCACTTTCCTTTCGTAGCGGCTTAATGAGTGGTTAAAGTGAGAGGCATACGACTTAAACATGTTGCAATATGTCCATCCGTCAATGGTGAATTGGACTATGTTTTTAGTTTGATAGTACTCTCATCAAATGAGACCCTTAAGTAAACGCGTATCTCACCTGCAAAGAAAATTATTTATGGTGTATGGTAATAATATGGAGTGTCAATTTAAGCACGCTGTTTTCAAGCGACCCACTTAGTAAAATTATCACAAGTCCTCACACTTAACCGTATCATATTTTATTATTTATTTTTAATGACTTATAAGTTCTGTACATTGATCTGCATGTTATTTGTAGATCCCTCTTGGTTACATCCCATTAAAAGTTAATATTCAGTTATAAAGTAACATTATTGATGCGTTACTTGATAGTATAATAAAATTAATGAACTTTACAGAATATCAACTGTACTAAAAACATGTTGAAAATAATTTCTCTTCGTTGTTACCTTTCATTATGTTTCATGTGATGATGTTATCCCTTAAATGGAATTTATTAACATAACAACAACTCAGGAAATTGTCAAATTAGCGTTGATAAGCAACTTTAATCATTTATTGTTCAAAATTACCCCAAGTTCGATGAAAAGGTTACATTCTTCTGTTTCTAGTAAAAGCCTACGCTACTAGATGGTTAGATTTTAGAAATCATTTTTATGTAAGTTATCTATGAAACATGAAAACTATTGAGAACAATAATATTTTTATTTTTAAACTTTTTCACAACTGTAATAGCATCGGTCATTATATTATCCCACCGCTGCCACCATGTAATGTTATCGTCGTATATATACAATTATACTGCAATCATCCAGCCGAAGTAAGAAGGTCGAACATATATCTGGAAACGCTTATGTACTGAAGGTAAAAAGGGTGTGATACGGTGCGTAGTAATGTAGTGCCATATACAGACGTATGATGATATGACATGTTCAGTAGTCCACTTAGAACCAGTGCAACCCCCGTACACCCTAAAGACTTACTTATATACAAACATAAGCCCTAATTATATAAACTGCATGCTACAACATCAATGTTATTTCTCATAATTAGAGTATTACTTCAACTTCAATGTCAATTTCAGTATTGTGCTTACATTTTTGTGTGTTTTCGACATATCATCAATTTACATCATGGCAACAGAATAGAATCATTCAAACAAACCCACGAACGAAACAGGGTATCTTCTCACCAAATGAAAAATAATGAGCAAGTAGGTTATGTTCGCCAGAAACTAGTGACGTAGATAAGAGGGACCAGGGTCTACCTTCCCCACACAGTTCCCCCACCATCAAAACATGTCATTATGGATAAACAGTCTTCATAAAAAATGTGTTCTCTGCTCCCCTTCCCCCTCCTCCTCCCCCTACCCCCTTAAAATGTATTACACCCACCCCTACCCACCCCTACTACTGGATAGAATTACCAGTATCTTTACTATTAATTTCCCTAAAATCTATACAAAGATAATGGTTTGGCGATGGTACGCCATTATTCTCAGAACACAAATATGTAAACGAGCAGAGACAGTTATGATTAGATTTGGATTCTAGCCATAACTTTCTCTCCGCTTTTCAAGTGTCTAAAACAAGGGCGTAGGAACCGGGGGCTGGGGCTCCCCAGTGAAAAATATAGGGGGGCGGAAGTATCATTCCGCCCCCCCCCCGCTTCGCAAGTCAGAAAACCCTTTTTTCATTTCCAAATGAGAAAAAATTCTCATTTGGAGCAACAAATTGCATCTGAGGCCAGGTGAAAATGCAAAATTATTTACAAAATGGAGTGGGTGTTGAAGTGTGCTTTATTGCACCAAATTGCATCTGAGGCCACCTAGAAATGCAAAAAAAATCCAAAGGGGAGGGGTATACCCCCTCCCCTTAGACCCATCCCCCAGGCCGGCCATCAGTCTTCAGCCCCCCCCCCCACTCAAAAGTACCTTCCTACGCCACTGGTCTAAAATATCTCAGTCACCTTCCCATTATTTATTATAAAAGTTTTTTCTACTTTAACAGAAGAAAAACAGCTCCTGATGACATTGAAAACAACATAAACAGGTTAAACGATATATAAAAGTGGATCTATTGGTACCATACCACAATAACAGTAATATACATTCCCTAATGCAATGCTTGCTTTGGCATATTACCAGTGTCCACCATTGCCTTTTCTACCTAGATGTGGAAGAGCTTACATCAAAGTACAGATAGTGTGAAAATAGTGATTGAAGGTGATATGAACCATTTTACCATTTGTTGGGGGTTTATTTGGATATTACTCCGAGCGAGTGCTGGGATTCAGGATGCTTAACTGGCTTGTCTTCTAGCTCAAAATCTAAACAGTCATGTTACAGACATTTGTAAGTGCCGTCACAGGTCAAGACCTCAAATATCATGTGGTGGGTAAACCTATATGTATGCTTCAGAGGGTTTCGAAAGTGACGAATTTAATGTGTAATTCAATGGAACGGTTACTTGTGGTACGACACCTATAATATAGTTCATGGACTTGGGTATACCACCGATTATTCCAGAGAGTTCAAAGTATATAGATGTTTTCAAAAGATGTGCATTGGTATTTTATTGAGATAAATGCCATTTGTACGTACACCACGGCATGCAACATGACAGTGTACTACATTCTGATATGTTGTTAGCAATAAAGAAGCACATTTTCGAAATGTTCGTTGTTCACTGAGTTTCTAGAAACATTTTATCAATCAAATTATATACTAGTTGTACTATTTTGCCTACTTTTAGGACTACATTTTGGGATTGCATTTTCTCTGTTACAGTGTCTTTAAGTTTAAAAGTGATACCTTTAAAACTATGTCTAGAGAAAAAGGGATGAAAGGCAGAAATGCAACAATGTTCTAGACAGGCAACACATTTAGATACAAACAACAGTAAGAAGGGTCAGGTGAAACAGCAGGTCAGACCTCCAGTTACAAGAGCCTTACATTTGAAGGCCACCACATGGTAGTTTCTCAGTGTAATGTGTAATGTTACTAAGGCCACTGAAGTGAGAGGAATGAATTGTAGACCAATTGACTCCAAATAGTTCTGGTAGTATAATAAATTAAGTAAATGAGTATAGCGTAGTACACTTGCCTACCATGGTGAAAGCATACCAATATACTACGATGTCACATAGAGACTTTGGCAACACTTGTAATATAATAGCGCTTGCAGACCGTGATTTTAAGGGAAGCCCTAGTGTAGAAGAATATTTTGGATGCTCTATTTGTGGTTAACAATGCCTCTACACTGAAGTTAAGCAGATAAAACTTGGCAGAAATCTATATAACATCAATCTTTATCTGCAGTTAGCTTATCACAACACATGCATCTCGGCTGTCGGTCTGTGAATATTATTGGGTTGGCTTGGTGTAACTTCGCTTTCAGCAAGTTCTCCACAAAGATTTGCTCACCAATTTGGACCTAAACTGGAAGAAATAATCAGAAAGACATGTCAAAGAAGCGACAGTTAGTCAAATACGTCTTGGAGCATATGTTTGCCTAGAAACTTTGCTATCCCTGTCGAGTTCGACAGACAGTAGACAATCCTCTCCGTAGCGGTCGCAAGAAAGCACGTTTCTCATGGTGGCTCGTTGGGACATGGCTGTACAACACACGTTCACTGTGTATAATACAACGGTCGGTTGGGTTTATGGCAACTCTGAATGACTTTCTTGGAACGATGAAATCAAAATCTTTCGAAGTAGGCTCACCCGATATCTACGATATTAAAGAAAAATAAATGTTATTCAAAAGTAAAATACAATAGATGAAGCTAACACATGACCAAAAATATAAGTGATTTATATAATGGAATAGAATATAAACATTCTTAACGATAGTTAGCTGGTAAAATGGTTGTTTTGTGGTCCATAGGTAAATACTTCACACAGTTTGTATTTCAAAATTTTAGAGTATCTGTAAATGAGCTAACATTTACAACTTCAAAGATCTACACCACCGTTTATTTAATATAGTTTGCTATATTGTACAAGGGACACAACAATTTATTTATCCCATGTTTAAACAACGTTTTCATGCATGTATGCATTTTTGATAGCATGTCAGATTATTTTGCAGATAGATAACAATTTCCATAAGTTCAGTAACACAAATTATTTTCAATATAGCATATAATGTACACATACAGTATATGCTGTTCATCACAACACTCAGGTACCGGTCGAACCATTTCAAGTTTTGATACCATGTCACGATTTTGGTTTGGTTTTTGGTGTGTGTATATTGTGTTTTCTACCTTTTCTAACGTCTACAACGTTGGCGGTCTGCACCTGTTAAAGTAAATGCATGACCTTTATGCTCGTTATTTAAGTCAACGTAGACCAAGCGCGCTTGAACGGGGCATGACATATATGTGTGGCTTTCTCATCAGTTCTGTTATCCTTAGGCATTGTGCAACGACATGTGAATATATTGTTAAAGCAAATGAGAGTGTAATCCCGCTATGAATCCAATTATCCGTTTCTCAGAACCTTTATTTCAATCGATAAAAAATGTAATTGTCTCAATATTTCAGACCATGTAATAGGTATTGCAAAGCAAATTAAGTTCAATAGGATAATCCCCCATGTTGAAGGCCGTTATTAAAGCTCGCAGAACCACGTCTAATATCGTTAGGGACTACGATTGGTAAAGCATGCATACTGTACTAATGGAAGTCCATTACGCTAGCCTCATTGGTTCTATGCATATATAAAACATGTATCTGCTCATACAGAATATAAATTTGAGACGGCTGTGTTGTAGTCAATATGCCTAGCTGTAGTTAGGCTAATGGAAATACTCCCGTTAAAGTTGCTAATTTGATATAAATGCAAATTACCTGAGGGTGTAGACTGGTACAATGCAATGACATTCTGAAAGAAGCTAACTAGGAACAACACTATGAATAATGAAAACAGAAGGCTTAAACAATTTTAAAAATGTTAGAACACAAACCTAAAGCTCACGAGCTAAAGTTCCCAAGTATAGTGTCCACCGGCTGTAGCTGCAGTTGCAGCATGAGATTATTGATGAGAGAAAAATAAGATTGTGAGACCGCATTGATGCTGCTTACTGGATGTTGAATAGTTTAGTATATGCAGTGCCTTTAAATGTAGTTCACCGAAATAACAAAATTAGTCTAATTTAATTTCAGGCAAGTGTTGTAGCTTTGGTTAAGTTCAATTTTTGACATTATATCTATTGTATCTTTTCTTCCCTTTTTTATTGCTTTCCTTTCGGTAAATGTAACGCTTGTAATACTAAGATACTCATTCGAGATACTAACCTTATTTCCATACATATATTTCACTCGCTCAGTCGATTCCACTGTACAGTGCCTGCTATATCTTCATTTCTCGGTTTTCATCCTCCATTTCATATAGTCATGTTCACAAGACACTGCAGATTTACTTTTGTTTTGTTACACCTTAGTAGTCATGAGTTTGTCATAGGATTTTGAAAGTGCTTTAAGTTTAGGTAGATATTTCGGAGCTTTCCATGCTGCTTATATGTGAGACTATTTTTGCTTAATCAAGACATTGTAACTTTTTCTTCTTGTTACATTTCAGTTAAAGCATATTTGTTTTGGGCTAAAATCTGTTTTTACCTGCAATTACATGTTGTTGTTTTTATTAATGTACTGGAACATTTGCAACTTGGGTCATCGTTACAATAACATTTCAATTTAAGGTAATCCAATAAATCATAACAAAAAACAAAATCCAGCTTAGAGCTCAATTATTCTATTGACTGAATGACTCATCACCTATTTAATTTACATAGCACAAGTTTGATGAACTGATCTAATGTCTGGAATTTTCACCTCAAATTATGGGCTCTACGGTTAGGCAATGGTTTACCTAGCCTGCGAATTTCTCTCAAAGATGCATTTCTTGGTAATAATGAGAAATCATGACGTCACGTTATTTGTCACGGTATGAACAGAGCTACGGTCATGGGTTATTATGAGTCTAGCTCATTTTACAATGACCAATTTAATATCCACGTTATAAACGCCATGGCAAAAAACTACTGTAAAATATGATCTGGAATATACATTAGCTAGATATTAATTTAAATTAATGTTTGGTAAGTACATTCTTTATGTTAACTTTTTCTCTTTTGCGAATCCTTTGAGGGAGTTTTACTTATTAACATTGCACTGCGAACAGTGCACTATGTCATATCGGATTCAATAAATTAATATAAAAGCGGCGGAACAAATATTCCATAAAATGTGTAGCAGATGAGCCTCGAGTTAGATAAACATGATACCAAAAGGCAAGATACTACTGTATCATTGCGAAACGAAAGGTCAGAGTATGGCACGGAAATTTGTTATTCCATTTTTTTTAGCTTTCAATATTGCAGTGTTTTGAATTAAATGACCAGGTTTTGAAAAAAAAAAACAAATTGAAAGGTTAAAAAGTACATTTAAAAAGAAACTCATTTGAGAATGTTAAACAGTGAGCGAAAGTGAATGTATTCTGTGCATTTCGCTTTTACCCTACAAAAATCAGAAAGGTAGAATGCGTTGAACACAATCATCAAATCACTTCCTTATTCTAAGTGAAAATTGTAAGTGATAAAATGGAGCAAACAGGATCATATCCTGGTTTTAATTGTTACATCGTTTATGTTTACATTTGTAAAGCGTGTGAAATCAAATGCGTTTCAGGCATATGGCACATCTGTGTGCTGTAGATGGCAGTAGCTAGGGCGACATCAATGTGATTTTCTGATTATTCTCTTAGAGATTAAATATCTTTGTAGATAGAAGGTGTACATGAAATCCGCTATCTACTGACAATAAGGTATACTGCGAAAACAAGTACCTAAGCATAAAATAACATACGCGTACTATTAGAGATATATATTGTATGTGAAAAACGCAAAGCAAGCCAAAGAAAGTATCATAGCACTATGTAGCACTATATAGCACTGTATAGCACGATCCATTGTTACTTCAATACAAAACTTAAAGATTTACAGTAACAACTGTGTTCTCTGCGTGTATCGGGTGCCGCAATAACACGAGATCGGTTATCATTCGTAACATTGACTGTTTATCTTTATATGCAGACTACATTTATAAAGCTATGTTATAAGAAAGAACAACATAATTGGAAACTAATTACGATCTTCTGAAAGTCATTTCTTCGTTCAGTCATTACTATTTCAAACTAGCACATGCGCATTATACTTTCCAGACTGAAAGAAAGAGATTAATGCATATGTATGGTAAGTTAGATACATGAGTACTGCTTGCATTCTGATAATACCAATTATAAACCTATCAAACAAGTGTATGAATAATAAGTACTGATTAAACTGGCAATAAAGACGACAGCTCTGAATTGTAACAGTATCCATTAGTAGGCATAATAGCTTATTTTCAAAATAATAAAATCTTAAACCTTTTAATTAATGCATGTTGTTGTGAAATACGTTATATTTATACTCCGTCAATAAAAAATCAATCTGCATTATTTTCGTAACAGTGCTTAATAGGAAAAACATAATTTTTATAGAATATCCCCCATATGTATGAAAACATATGACCATGTTTTCTCATATAAACTTCTATTCTAAGCGTAAGATCGCATCGCAGAAAGAAAAGCAAATGTGTCCAAACGACTACATGATTTTTGTTCAAATATAAACAAGCTAAGAACCATCAGCAACTTCTATAACTGCAGACTTATACAATGTACTATGCTAAATATCATCAAATGAGTGGTAAGCGATACCATTTCTCATTCCCATGCATAACAAACAATTTAGGCAGTTCGTGTTGAACGCAATGTGTCTTGACATTAAAAGGTATGAGCAATAATAAAAAGGATAACAAATATTAGGCTGGAATTAATATCCTCCGTGTTTTCATCCAGTAGATTTTCCCTAGCGGGTAGAATATTTGCATTCAGTTGGGAATTGGTACACGATGATGCATCAACTGTCTGGTTACATGATACGGAAAATCAAAATGGGGTACTTAAAATTAAACGTAATGACATTAAGTACTTAGAGTAGCCGATACACAATAATGTGTACTTTGTAACGTAAAGGCAAAATGTTAATGTAGTTTTTACTGGAAAATATTGAGTTTGAACGCATGAACACCTCTAAAAATTAATATATTTCTTGAATCAGTTGAAGTGACAAATCTCATTTGCAATCCTTTGAATTTTACAAATGTTATCCCTACTTCGCAACTCCTGTAAATTTTCATATGTAAAATATTTCTTAGGTCGAAATACGATTCTTAACATCAGTGAGCAACCAACGTCTTTGTGTAACATTTAGAAAAATGAATATATTATAAATACGCCTAATTAAATACATAACACTACAATAAAATGTTCCGTCGTCTTTTCACAACATGTGCATTTTTTCTGACTGTATTGGTCCCAGTATGTCTGAAATAACATAGAGCACGAAATCCCGATTTAGGCTTCCTTAGTAGCATTTTGATTGAAAACAAAATATCCAATTCCCTCACTTACGCTCCCTATCAACAAGCACCGAGTTTATAACAATGTGGCTTATCGCTACATCATAGCTAAAACCTAGTGAAGGACGCCCGTAGTTAAAAATGAAACCGTTTTTAATTTGCTAATTATTATTATAGAATTTTCTTACCATAAGTTGAGTAGGTGGCATCCAGCCGTTGTTCAGTGTAGTAGCTTAAACCGCTACTATGACACGAAAGATTTCCTTTTCCTTCGGCTGTTAGCAGTGCAAACAATATCCTTGTGGCAAAAGTGGTGCCGTTCAAAATTGCATTGGTTGTAGTGTTGCAATCTGATGGTGATATTTCTTCATTATCCAAAGTAATAGAAAGATGCACTGCAGGTCTGCTACCAGTAGCGTAACATGAAGCAGGTATGGTCTTATTGTAAGGTATGTAAAGCGTATCTCCAGTATCACGGTAGGAATGCCCCTCTACAGTCATAGATAAAGTCGGTTGAACTGATGGTTACAAGAAACAATTTTCAAAGAAAGACTATATTTAAAGGAAATACAAGTAGATATTAAAATATTTAGGTCTTAGGAATGCTTGATGATTTAAAATTATGTTTTTCGCGTTCGACAATATATTATATCTGCTTGATCAGAGAATGAATTAACCTGTTATGTAAAGTGTTCACCATTATCAGTGTACAAATCGCCACTTAAACCAACAACCCTAACCGATATCATCCTTTCTACCTCAATACGAAACAACTGAAAATATAATGAATTTGGAATGATAAATGTGGTGGCTTACTGACATACGTGACAACACAAACTATTACAAACCTTCCACGTCTAAGGAATACGTTAGCAACGACTCCCGGTTCTTGGTGCATTCGTACTTTCCAATATTCAACAACGAGATCGGCTGGATGTATAATGACTTATTTTGAAGCAAGTGCAAATTCTCGCTCAATGGATTACGCACTAGTAGACCATCAAAAGTGAGAAATTTGTCTTGAAATTTCCAACCAATTTTGTTGTCTATCTCATTGTGACAAACATTAAACAAAACAGATCCATTAACCGCTTTTCGGTAATTAAATACACTAGCTGGAATTACAGAATAGGCTATGTTAAGGATAAGGAAAACTTTAAAAAATACGTAGATAGTTGCTTCCATGTTACTTTTCTGAAATATTGTGTGATCCAAACATAATGGTCTTAGCATGGAATATAACAATCAGTAAAATTCTAACGAAGCGACGTTATATTAACGTGTACAGTCACGTGTACTCACTAAGCTACGGATGCCGATTAATTCTCTAATAACAATGATCTCAAACAAACTTAAACAAGATTAATGAGTGCTTATCAGTCTTAAATCTGGTTAGCTTATAACGTTAAGGTCATTATGGAAATCATGTTCCTTGGAAGAATCGTCGTCGTAAAAGCAATATGCTTTCCTGGATGAATAAGAAAGCTAGGTTTGCAATTAGGCAAAAACGTAGAATATGGAAGTTGTTTAGGACTAATTATTTTGGCCGAGTTCAAATTCAATGGTCCTAAATGGTCCTCAATTGGATCGGTCCTTATTTTCGGATGAGGTTGTCTAAAAAGAGCTGCTTGTCTAAATGTTTTTAAAGCTCCTGGGCCTGATGCAATCCGTCCGTATTTGTTGAAGACTATTGCACACCATTTATGCGTTCCACTGTCATTAGTAAATTTACGAATGGAGGTTATGTTCCTCAGTACTGGAGAAAATGGGTGATAAGTCTAATCCCGTTGTTACGGGCATGTTAGTCTCACTATAGTGTTGTTTGTAAGGTCATGTAATCTATTGTTAAAAGGTCTATGGTCAGTCACTTCAGTAGTCAGTTCTTGCTCAGACAGTCTTAACATGAACTTTGCTAAACAAGGTCTTGTCTCACTTATATTCTTGGGTTTATGAAAGATGTAACAAGCTAACTAAATAGGCAGAAGTAGATGGTGGACATATTTGTTAGGCTGTATAAACAATTGGTTAGGCCTCGCCTGGAGTATGTTGTGCAGACTTGGAACCCATATTTTACTGAGGATAAGGAAATACTCGAGAAGGTCTAGAGGAGGGCTTCTAGGATGATTAGTTCCTTAAAAGGTGTTCCTTATTATAGGCGGTTACAACTGATGAATTTCACCACAATTGACCTTTTAGGATACGTGGTTACTTCATTCAAGTTTCAAGATTGTGTATGGTTTGAAAATGTATCCTTTACTGTCCTTTACTGTTTACATGTTTGCTAATAGTAGTTGTACCAGAGGTCATTGTCTAAATCTCCAAAAGTCACAAAGTAGGGTTAATATTAAGCATAACGTTTTTATCTTGAAAGTTGTACTTGCAAGTAGTGTGAATGGGTTTTATAAATGCTTTGGACAAGCATTTTAAGCATTGCAATTGGGTGTGATTGTTTTCGTCTTCGGTTTTTGTTCTTTCCCAAAACGTCCTCGTGATCCTTTTTTTTCTACTCATACTAAACTAAACTAAACTAGTTACGAATGAACCATTCATATAGTTAACTTGTTTACTAAAAACCAAGTCCTCATTTTGTGTATCAAGATCGATCGAAGCAAAATAGGAAAGAAAATATTCAGAGTAAAAGCTCACACTTCAATCATAATGTGAACAGTGGAAAAAAGGGAACAGCATTATCAACCATCACATGCTTTCAGGAAGTAATAAGGATATTGTTGAATAACCGGGTCGAGCATTTTTTTCCACTTCGATATGTCTAAGTAAGCATAGCAGGCAGAGCGTGTGTGTTACGTCACTTAGATACACGTTACGCAGTCAGCTACACGCACGAAGTACGAACTGTAAGTACTTACGTACGCATAGTGCACGTACAAGGCCTAGTGAGTGTCTCTGATCCTACTAAAATGACAGAAGATGTTATTTAAGAATATGAGTGAGTGTAAGCTCAGTCACTGTCGTCTTCCCAGACTCTGGAGGTAATGGATATTGTAAAAAGGACAAGCAACAAATTAATAAATAATTAATACAAGTGCTCTGAGTCAGTCAGACTTAAATGGGCCAGCCAAGCAGCCTACACTAGCAAACAGTGTCATTACGGGTACGTACATATCATGTGTACTAACGTGTACGGTCGATAGCTTGAGTTACGCTATTATGAAAAATTTAATGTCAAATTGTGGTCTTTTATATGCACTTCTAATGCAATTTTAAGATGACAAATCCTTTATGATAATGTCAACACACCAATGCCAATGTTAATATCTCAGGTAGAGTGGCGACCCCAGAGTAGCGTTCAAAAAGCCCCATGGTCACGTCAATACGAAAACTTGCCACTTTTCAGTGATGTACGTTCGCCAGAAGTAGTATGTCGCATGATATAACTGTAAACTACGTGACATTGGGCTTGATAGTGTATTAGTAGACCCTCGATCGTAGCAATCGCCGGAACGTTTACAATAAACGACGCCTATTATGATAATTTGACACCTTGTTTGTGGAAACATAGGATTGCAAAGTTGTGGGCCGAGGGGTCGGGGAATTCAAATTTCCCTTGATTGATTTAGGTCATGAGCGGAACATCTTTGGAAGAGCCACAGGCGTATGACAGATGCTATACACTTAGAAGGGGGATTTCCGTGTGGTAATTAGAGCTGATGTTTATGTAGCACCACAGCTCCCCCTTTCACCAAAAGAAAACTTAAGTTTAACTCTTGGTGATATTTAGGACCATTTGGTTAGCTCTTAAAGCATGATTGGGCTAATAAACAATAATAAACTCAAAAATTGCCCGACTGATTTAGAAGTGAGCTCCATGCATCTCAGTGGGAGGTCCATATACGAATTAATTATAATATAGAGGAGGGGTCCTGCTGTGGGGTCATTGAGGCCGGCCCAATCTGAGGATCATCAGACAGACAAAAATGGTAAACTTTAAAGTTAAATGATAGATTCGTTAAGCATGTATAAACTATTATTTAGGTCTTTATAAAGTAGGTCTAAACGGAAGGTTAGGTCTAATAAATTAGAAAACCAACATTTTCTCTGACTGATTAAGTCAAGGGCGTGAATCTCTATGGGGCTAGCAGACCAAATAGGGTCCTACCCTTGAAATCCTTTAAACAATTTAAAAGTCAAATTGTGCATTGTGAGGCAAATCTAGAATATTTGTTTGAATTTAAAATAAGTGGGAGGGGGTGGGGGTACACCACTGATTCTTTGACTTATTTTATTGCAGAATTTAAGACGAGTGTTGCTGTTCACAACACATATTTCATGAATGCATTCCCTTGGTAGATAGGAATTCTCATATGTGTAACTGGTAAATTAGTTCATTAGTAATTACAATGAGTAGCCTTTACATTCACAGACATAGAAAGTCATGTAATGGTTTTGTTGAAACTATAACAACTGACATTTCGTTGGTAGTGGCTTGTAAAGAACATCATGAGATAAAAGATACATGTTGAAAGTTAGTTCGCTGTATAATTAAACGCGAGAGTGTCATGTTCAGTAAAAGGTTTTTACATTATTTATTTTATTAGAATTTTTGATAATCGAAGTTAAATTAAGCAATTAATGGTATAATTCGATAGTCCCGAAGTATAATTGAATCGAAAGATTAACATCCTTTTTATTCGATTATGATGGTTACTTTATAGCGCACACTAGTTCACAGTGTTAAATTTAGCATTTAATGGGAACTGTCACCTTTCTTTTCTTCTGTTTTCCTTGCTTAGTTTTGTAGGCTCACTTTTGCAATGTATGATAGGGAGCTGATAGAAAACTGCTTCCTGCTAGCATATGGGACCACTTTGCATATGAAAAAGTGTAATTAAAACGAACAAATAATGTCACTCAACCTAGTCGTCTTTTCAACCACAGAAGAAGAATATATAAGAGTGATAAAAACTGATACGGGTGAACATGCCTCCAGAGTTAATAAGCCGTAATAATGAGATACAGTTTGCGACGTAAGTTTAATACAAAATAACATAACTGGCAGATTGAAAACTTCCACATTACTATATGTTTCCTTTTGTCCCTTTGGTATCAGAAACGTCTTGATTCATATCATAATGTTTGTGCTGCTAACATTTTCCGCATATTTCACAAAAGTTACGTTTAGCCTTTGATCTAGTCTGGATTTAGACCGTCTGATAGTATTACACCACAATTATTGCTCCTATTGACTTACATTCTAAACTCGTCACTTTCCAAGGCCGATAGCGCATAGATAGCAGTTTTTAACTGACGTGTTCTACTCACCATATGATAGCTGATGGCTTGGGCTATTACAACACATTCAACTTGTGCCACCATGACTGTTTAGATTTTGAGCTAGAAGAGCCCAAAGTTTATTATAGTGCTCCCAGACCCATCTGTCGCTGCGGAATCTTCTTGTTTCACCCAAAATTTTCTACTAGACTTTAATTCACCGTCAATCCTCCAGATTTTTAGATCATAAGTAGTTTATTTCATCCTCTAGGTAACTGTGTCAGTTTTTCCCCAATCTTTGTCTAGGAATTCCCCTACTACCCCACATTCAACATACATAATTTATATTTACATCATGTTTTCCTTCAAGATCATTCCTTGATTGTTTATGTTTTTGTTGTGATCGTTTTCCTCCCTGACATGAGCTCATTCCAGGCTCTCAGGACTCAATTTAGAGCAAAGTATGCAATATATGTAATAAGGAATCGTCTTTCAAAAAGTCACAAGAGAGATATTGCACTGACTTTGCTTCTCACTTTGAATGAATGAAAACTTCTTCAAGTTTTCATGACTCTCTGTTCATTAATGGTCACATAATACTCGGGATTTTCTTGCCGACGATGCAGGGCCAAGCAAAAGGTAGTCTAACCTGCAGGCCTGTGAAAGGAACAGTAAAAACAAACTAGGAAATTGGCAAGTTAATAGTTGTATATGTTTTTCAAGAATAGGTGCAGCACCCAAGGGGCTACAAAGTATGGCATCACCTCTGAAAATACATGCCTCCCTCTCCTTACCATATAGGTGCATTATAACAGTTGCTTTGCTGCTGATATCTAAATAGTGAACGCCCTCTATCCTATTGAAAAAAAAAGATTATTGAAGATTTCTTCAGAATTGTTTGTATAATTACCAAAACACAAAAACTTAAAACCGATGTAAAGAACGTCATAAGAAATAAGAGAAAATGTTGTGAGTTAGTTCGCTGTATATGTAAAAGCGTGATTTAAACGTGTAATTTCCAGTAAGTGGTCATACATTATTATATCGTTTCAAATTTATTTATTATAGTCGAAGTTCAATTGAGCAATCAATGTATAACTTTGAAAGCCACAAAATGTAATAGAAATATTCAGTTCCCTTTTAATCGTTTATGGTGGCTACTTAATAGCACAATATTTTGGCACATAATATTTCACAGGTTTAAATTAAACAATTTATGGTAGTTTCTATTAAACAATTAATGGTAGTTTCTTTATTTTATTTTCCTTGTTTAGTGTTGTAGGCCTCCTTTTCCCTTTTTTTTTGAGGGCGCTGTGGGTAATCTGCTTCTTGCTGGCATCTGGGAACACTTTGATTATTACAAAATGTAATTAAAATGAACGAATAATGCCACTCAACCTAGGATTTTTATTTCCAATCCTCTTTTCCACAACAAATAAGAATATATAAGAGTAATTTAATTATAAACTCATATTGATTTACATTGTCACTTGAGTTAGTAGGCTGCAATACAGTTTGCGCCATAAGTTAATTTCCCAATATGAAAAAAACTGACAGACCGAAAACTGGTCTGTATATTTCCATATGTCCCTTTGGTATCAGGAACTTCTCGCTTCACATGATAAAGGTTGTGCTGTAAACATTTACCGCATATTTCACATAAGTTACGTTCAACCTTTAAATCTAGTATTGATCTAGACTGTCTGTTTTATTCTTCCGAAGTTTCATAGTACAGCCGACTCCATCGCACTACTATTGGATGGCGTCCTTTTGTTTATGCCGTAAACCCGGCATGCGCCGAACAGACAGTCTAGAATATTATGTAAATAATCATGTTACTTGTGTGCAGTGTCTTCCACAGTAATGAGTATTCATTATTGTTGACTCTGTGTTCTGGTACAATTAGGGAGCATCCCTTACAACGTGAATCTCTATTGGTTTCTGGTACAATGTAACGTATGACGGTACGACCGTCAGCAAAATCAACTAGGCATAATAAAAGATCGAGAATACGCTGACGTTCGTACGTCGTTAAGTTTAGTTTGTTTTGCGCTGAATTTCTTTCTGTCGAGTAAGTGGTTTTGAAGTATCCTAAAAAGTAAGCTGATTTCAATATGAGTATATATAGCCCTACTTGTTGTATAGTTACACGTATATTTACCTTATACTATCCATGACTTGGTTGTCGACCCATGACGGTGGTGTATGCTGTGTGGGAAGGAGTTATTAACATGTAAAACAAATGTATCTCTACAAGGTAAGCAAGACCTGACAAGCCTTCTAGCAGCGTGTGTTAAAGACGATGTTTCACTTAAAGCCAGCCAAAATGAATGTAGTGTTTGCTACCGGATAATAGCAAAGCGCAACACTTAACTGGAAGATGAGGTTGTAAACTACTATCAGAAGACCAAAAGAAGTGCTAAAAAGATCTCGCGAGTTATATATGTTCACAAGTCTTTTCGATGAACTGAGGTTATCAAGGTTTGCTACGAATACGTACTACAAGAATGCAGGGGTGTCAATCAAGTTTGAAAGTGAGGGGTGGGAACATGAATGACTGAATATGGATAAACTTGACGGAGTGTGCGCCTAGCGCACAACGCGAGCGCCTATGACCAAACCTTTTTCTACTGGAGTCCAGACACCCGCCTTAGTGCCCTGATGGGGTCCAGGGTCGAAGCCCCGAAGGGAGTGGACTCACATCTAGATCTCTTTAAGATTGATTCTGTTTTGTCTCTGAATTGATATGTCGGTCATTAATATATTTAAGTCGCATCTCACAAATGATTAGCCTTGAATTAAGAAAGACTTATCTATTATTCAACCGGGTGTCAATAAAATTGAAACTTATACCAAAAACGGAAATATTACAATTTTGCACACAAGAATAAAATCATCTGGTTTTACATGCACATATATGGTTTCATAAGTACATTTAAAAAGCAATGTTGTGTATCTGGGCACATTTTACTTTATTAGAAACATAACAAAAAGTATAAAACAAAAGTATTTTAGGGCCATAACCTGGGTAGATTCTCTAGAGGGCATTTGAGGAACATCGGTTACATTTTGTATCGTCCAAATGTTACAAAGTGTTGATTTTGATGTGCGTATATAACAGGACCTTCTTTAAGAAATGTTAAGTAGGTGGGCCAATTCCCATCATGACAATATGTAAGCGGAGCGCTATCATCGGTTGAAGCGTAGCGTACTCTAAAAATGTTAAGGTAGTACCCTTTCGAGTCAATTGCTTGTTAATTTTCTAAAATTGTCATCAAATTGTATCGTTCTGAGATAACACATAAGTGTTTATTTAGTGTTTTGTGTGATCCGATTAATCGCTTGAGTTATACTCCATTCCTTGCATTATCCTGAAATAAACAGACGGTACATAGTTGATTAGCACCTAATGAATAGACGGGATATTGAATAAATCAAAAGAGTTATTTATTTTCCCTTCATAGCATGAAAACAGTCTCATATATCTGATGGTGGGTAATGGAGCCATGCACGAGAATAGAAATGACGTGTAGAAATATGTTAAAATACTACAAAATAAACTTGTTCAAACGAAAACATTTCACGTGATACATGTTAATGACGATAGGTCTTATTCTCCATATCATTATCATTGTACAGTAACTCGAAAAGCTTTGTGATAATAAGCAGAAACTTTTCCATGATCCTAATTTTTATTGCGGTTCATCGATTTTACCCCAACAAAAAATCTAATATTTTTACGGATTTCCTCATGAAACCAATAAAGGATCTCCTAAACCGTATTCACCTACTGCTTTTTATTACAAAGAAAATGTGTGTCAACACACGTAACATCATTTACATCGAGATGCATACCAGTATGCATTGCATTGCCAGTATGCATTGCCAGTATGAGAAGTATACTTTTAGTCAAACTTTTATTTTTACTTTCAGTTTACCTCCTGATGAAAATAGACACCATACTGCTTGAGGCTATATTCACATGCAAGGCTACACAACCTTTCCGATACATTCACACACGATCTCAAGCAGCACAACTATTTTTTTGAGCAACTCAATACAGATTATAGTACATAGAACAAAGACTTTGTAAGGCATCACAATACTGTTGTTATATTGGAACTAGTGCTACACAACTGACTCAATATAACCGCTAAGAAGATGGACATCTCACTATTTCAATGAACACTCGGAATGACGTATTGTAAACATTCACCTTCAAAACAATACAACATGATGAATTTGGAGTTAACCTTTTGTTTTCAATGTACTTTCCACTTAGTGTACGGGTGTACCAATTATCTTAACATAATCAAACAGTGATATCTTTAATGTTAGGGCACGTTAGTTAGGCAAATATTGTCATACATTGTAAAGCGCTTCTCTGCTGTCGCAGTATTTCAGATTTTAATTCATAAATTATTGTTAGTTGGAGTAAAAACGTCAATACGGGATTGTCATTGGTGTTCAAGTTGTAGAGCGAAATATGTGTGTTAAATCAACACTGTACGACTAGTGTTGTGAATAACATTGTTGCGACGCATTTCATGAAATCGGGAGTAGGATACAATGTGGCCATACTTTATTACATTCCCAGTCACATATTACTCATCTCGTGAATAAAACGAAATGGTCAGAATGTATCTTAAATTATTCATCTTCAATTGATCTTCGGTAAATGAAATATTTGTAACTGCTTTGAACGTATTCAGTTTACGAACGTGAACCCTTAACTTTGCTTTTTTTGTGTGATTTAGTTTTCAAATCGGTTGATATTCAGAGGAGTGGTTGCAAATAGAATGCGTGGGACAACGGTTGGTGTAACAGTATCCGTTGAACGTTTGAACACAGCAGGCTGTACATATGTACGTGGGACAACGATAAGGTTTAACAGTATCCGTAGAACAGCAGACTGTACATACGTGTAACCAATAACAAGAAATCCCTAGTCATAACCGTTAACGTTTTACAATGATTGGCTGCTGAACCGTATCATGCTTAAACAATAATAGGAATTCATAGACACACGTAGTACTGAGCTAATGAAAGAAACCAAGACAATGGAGGATTCGCTCGAATCGTTTTGCTAAAGAAAGTGTGTTTTACACTGAACCGTTGTTACACCGTTGCTACACCGTC
>KN884855.1:63332-74132 GCA_000934455.1 Apostichopus parvimensis | reverse complement strand
AGTCTGTGAACGAAAAGAGAAGACAAACAATATGGCAGTTATATATGGTTATGGCTTCTCCGATTTTGATGTACCGAAAATTCTTGATAGGAGTGACTTTGTCTAGAAAATCAAGGTTATTTAGTGTTTGGTACCTCTGTCAAATGAACATTGGGAGTGTACAGAGTTTGCAAACCCAGACGATGTGGGAAGAACTGTGTGTTGATTACAAAATTATGTAGTTTTACTGTTTATTCGGCGCTCTACTCTGAATGGTTTTCTCCAGCAGAGGTCGATTAGTTACTTAATTTGATATAGTTCTATCTGCGGTACTATAATAATAATATACAGTTCTTATAAAGCGCAAAAAAACATTAAAAACATCTCGATGCGCTGAAGAAAAAAAAACAGAAACCTAAGAATATTGAAATGTTTTGTGGACAAAGATGTGCGGATATTGACTGGTGTAGCGTTCCATAGCACCGGGCGGCGACGGCAAACTATGATGGTACAAAAATTTATAATTTGAAAACAGCATGACGATTGTATGAGGTTAAAGGTTACAGTTTTCAAGATTTCCACCTCTGGTTTCTTATAACCGCCATTGATAAAATGTAATGGTGACGATATCTATAATTCATATGAAAACTGAATATATTTGGCAAACTTAGTTCCTTGGCACTGCGTACATATTAAGAGAAAATGTAATGTCGGCATTACCTCAGCGAGACGCTCCCTTAAAGTCTGTGAACGTAAAGAGAAGACAAACAATATGGCAGTTATATATGGTTATGGCTTCTCCGATTTTGATGTACCGAAAATTCTTGATAGGAGTGACTTTGTCTAGACTATCATGATCATTAAGTGTTGCTGTTAACTCTATCAAATAAACATTAGGAATGTACAGAGTTTGCAAGCACAGACGATGTGGGAAGTACTGTGTGTTGGTTACAAAATGTATGTAACTTTGTTTATTCGGCGTTTTACACTGAATGGTTTTCTCTAATAGAGGTCGATTTGTCAATTAATTTGATATAGTCCTATCTGCGGTACTATGATGGAACAATGGATTTATAATTTGAAAACAACATGACGATATGTATATGAGGTTGCAGGTCGCAAATTTCAGATTTTTACAAACACAGCAAAACTATTGGGTTAAAAATTTGAAACAATAACAATTGTTTGACTTAGTTTGCAGATAAATTAGAATGATTCAATTTTGCAAAATAAAAATATCTGTACAATAGTGTGCTAAAATTGCCCTGGCTGAACTGTTATCATAAATAGTATAACGATTTAATATATCATATTTTGTTTGCTTTATGCGATTTTGGTCTTTCTTGGAATGAAATCGAAATAAATATCACATTGAACATACATTATCATGTACCCGCTATTTACCAACACCTTCACACAAAGTGTGATTCAATTCGGAAAATGTTCACATTTGACCCAGTGACCTCATTAATATTCTTGAGATGAGCCCCAAAATCAATAGGGCTCTTACTCACTATTGCGTATAAATGTACCAAGTATGATTTCAATCCAACATGTCGTTGTTCAGTTACCGTGTTTACAAGCTATTTTAGTGAAAATCAACTTAAGCCCCGCCCCTAATAAATATGTATCATATCAACTTGAAAATATGTTACCATGTACCCACTATCTACCAACACATTAATACCAAGTATGAATAAATTCTGACTTTTGGTTGCGGAGTTATTAGCATTTGGAGATTTTCACATTTGACCCCGTGACCTCATTATTGTTCATGAGATGAGCACCAGAATCACTAGGGTTCTTCTACTCAGTATGGCGCATCTATGTACCAAGTATGACTTCAATCCAACTTGCCATTGTTGAGTTATCGTGTTTACGAGCCAAGAGCGTCACATACGCGCACACACCCACACACGCAATCACCATCACATAGATTCCTTGAGCCTTCGGCAAGGAAGCAAAAAGCAACATGTTGCATCAAAACATTAACAATTAGATGCATCTCATTATTAATAGTAATATGTGCGAGACCATAAAGAGGATATCCCACACCAATTCTGCAAATAAGTTTGACAGATTGGTCAATAGTCAATTATTCATATAAGAATAGAACCATTTCGAATTTTGCGAGTGTATAGAGAAAATCATTTCTTTCTTTTATCCAGTTTAACAGGAGAGAGTTCAATGGATGAGAAAATATGTGATACCGTTTTTACATATAGTTATTTCAAATACTTGATATCTTGAGAATTTGTCAGATATCATTTATACCCCAAAACACGGATGTACCCAAGAATTTTACTCTTTTTTATTTGTACCATATATAATAATTCCAACTAAAACTGTTTCAATCCGCACCCTAGTTTCTTCCTCCAATAACATGTCTCTCTTCTCTGTTCTCTGTAATTTTGGCATTGACTCAATGGGATGTTCCATAAAACGAAAAGTTAAAAGTTAAAAGTTAAAAACGAAAAGTTGTTAACGAAAAGCGAAAACAAACAATATGATAATTATACATGGTTATAGTTTCTCTGATCAGCATAGGCGTAGGAGCCTAATTTGATTTTGGGGGGGGGGGGGCTGTCACGAATTGGCCGAAAATTATAACCAAAATTTTTATACCATATCATATACCAACATCATATAGGCATTCATCGGTTATTACATCACATGCCAAGAACCAATGAATGCCTATATGATATGCAAGTTAACATGTTGAACGCGAAATTTTGGTAAAATTTTCCGTGTTATTACCCTTTCATATTGGTTACAATTATTGGGGAAGTCGTTACAATAATAACGATAATAATAATATCAGTTTAACCATTGAAAAACACACTGCAAATTATTCTTCTTTCAGTAGGTGCCCGAAAAATTCTCAACATATTGCCCGAATTTCACCCCCAAAAAAATGAAACACTGCAAATTTTTCTTCTTTCAGTAGGTGCCCGAAAAATCCTCACCATATTGCCCGAATTTCACAAAAAAATAATTGAAAAACAAGTTGCAAATTATTCTTCTTTCAGTAGGTGCCCGAAAAATTCTCAACATATTGCCCGAATTTCACACAAAAATAATTGATAAACAAATTGCAAATTATTCTTCTTTCAGTAGGTGTCCGAAAAATTCTCACCATATTGCCCGAATTTTCACAAAAAAAATTGGTTGGGGGGCTGCAGCCCCCAGCCTTCTACGCCTATGCTGATCAGTCTGATGTTTCAGTGTGTACATGGAATTCTTGATAGGAGTGACTTTGTCTAGAATATCATGATCAGGAAGTGTTGCTGGTACCTCTATCAAATGATCATTGGCAGTTTATAGAGTTTGGGCTACAGGCGATGTGGGAAATAATGTGCGTTTGTTACAAAAGCTATACATGTAACTATATTGTTTTGTATTGTTTCTCCAATACAAGACGATATGTATTTTAATTTGACATTGTCTAATATGCGATATGATGGTACAATGGATAGACAATTCGAGAACAACATGACGATATGTAGCCTATATGAGTTTGCAGGTCGAGCATTTCCAGATTTTGCACAAACACAGCATATTTTGGGTGAAAAGTTCAACAATAAAATATGTTGACCTAGTTTTGCAGATAAATTAAAACCATTTACTTTTTTAAACATAAATATGTACTTTAGTGCGCTAAAATGCCCTGGCTGAACTGTATTTCTAGGTATTATAACGATTTAATTGATCAGAGTTTGTTTGCTGGATGCGGGTTTGATCTGTCTGGGAATGAAATCGAAAATATACAAATTATTCTGCATCAAATCATGACAACATTTATGCATCTCATTATTAAATAGTAATATGTGCCAGACGTTCAAATGGCCACACCATTTCTGCAAATAAGTTTGAAAGATTGGTCATATATTTATTATGTATACAAGAACAGAAGACATTTCGGATTTTGTGAGTGTATACATAGAAGGTTTTTTTTCTTAGACATCCAGTTCAACACAAAACTGCACAATGGTCTGGAAAATATGCGTTGCCATTTTTTATTTAAATTCTTCAGATGTTTAGAATCTCATATATTCACGATGGCTCAGGGAACCCAAAATTATTTTGTATGATAGATAATGTTCAAGCTGCAACTGCTTCAATCCAATCCTATGTTGATCGTTAAATGCAACGTCACTCTTTTCTGTTCTCAGTGAAATGCATTGACAAATACTGTACTCGTATGTCAACATGAGTCTTTACTCACACTCAGTGATGCTTTATTCATATATAATCACAAAGATAATGAACTACCCGAAGAAAAACCACCAGTACTGATAATGCAGAAAATATGGAAAGCATGATGCATTAGTCGCTAAATTTATATAATTTAACCCACCACTATAAAGTTGTCACCATGACCGCATTCCATCTTGAATATGTGAAGGCTGCATCCATACATATGGAAAAACGAAAAGAAAAAAAGGTGAGTATCATTAATGTAACCATCAGTGTTTTTAATGTTGCCGACTATCATAGCAATAAACTAATTGAAAGGTATATATCAATTAAGTCAGACGGACGGAGGGATGGAATATAACAAAGTAAGCCACATAGTTTTCGGTATAACCGATATCATTAATTACACCCCCCCCCCCAGCCCCTTCTTGGCAATAGTGGGAATACTCACAACAACATGGTTTAAAATATTCGAACATGAGACTAACACAAAGTCTCTTTATTCTTTCCAAAATCTGCGTAAATCGAAGTTATAAAATATGCAGAAATTGATTTACAACATAGGATGATATTGTTTTAAATCGTATCAAGTGGTTGCTCAAGAAATTCTTATCATCACAATTTAGTGATGAAACACATTGTCAAATGTGTTAGTCATTAAGGAGGCAGAAAAACACAGCAATAATTTCTGATTGTATATATAATGGTTGCATCCTTCATCTAGACCTGCTAAATTGTTTAGGACAGATAAAACTTAAAGAGTATCGATGTACTATCGATGTACTTATAAGGAAACAAGAACAGTTTGATAACAATTAATAAAACCGCTCAACTACCATGTCACACATTGAAACGGATGTCACAACGCACAGTCAAGACTGCCGTGTATATAGTGCCACTGGAAGGAATTATATACATGTCATGCAATACAACTTACAAACGTGAGTTGGCACAGGCCAAATGAACGCTGCGAATTAACGCTGCGGACAAAGACGATTTTCCTTAAACGATGGCTTATTCGATGTAGGTAGTATCTGACTTTTCACAAGGGGTGCAGTGTATTTCAAACCATACACTTCAAAGCAAACACAGTTGAAACAGATAAAAATGAAAGCCAATACCAGTATCAAAGCCGCATACAGAAACATTTTTACTGAACTAAGCAATTTTTAAAATTTTTTTTTAGGTTTACAGTCTTGTTCGAAGCCACGACTTTACAACTTAACCCTGGTCATTCGTAACTTGTCACACCCACACACCAAAGTGTGCACAGTTCAAAAAATCTCTCCTGGGGCACCACAGTGCACCACAACCACGTGTCCCCCGGGGGACTTCCCATAGGGTGCAGCCACAAACCGGCACACGCAAATATATTTACAAGTTACCTCGCAAGTCCCCATTTACACCTGGGTGAAGAGAGGAAATGGAGATAAAGTGCCTTGCCCAAGGAAACAACACAATGATATGGCCAGGACTCGGACCTGTTATCCTTAGATCACAAGTCCATTGCCTAAACCACTTGACCACAACGCCCTCACAGCTCGACTCACCAGTCATCCAACCAGGCTATCTTGCGGAGAAATTTAATTCCTCTCTCTGTGACGTATTTTAGTGCTTTAAGTTTGGAATGAGAGGAAGACAACATTTCAGAAACAATGCAGCTTCCGGGACTTCTCGCCTGGTGATGGCTACAGCTCTTCCCACAATACACTAAGGGCAATAATTTCTTTTGTTGCTTCGTTAAATGCATTTATTGAGTTGCAAGATCGCTAGCAGAGGTCAAGAAATATATGAAAATGCTGCAGCTTTGGTGGGCTTCCCCTACACCAGATGTGCGACCTGATCAATACACTCTGGTTTCGGCTTTGAGTACAACGTTTCTGTATGCTGCCGTGTTAGACGAGTCTAACCGTAATAGCAGCGACCGGCTTTGCGATCCCCGTTATAGTCATTTGTAGACTTTGCAATCTGGTTTAGAATTTGTCAGATATCATATATTCACGATGGCTCACGGATACACAAAATAATTTGGTATAATAGATAATAGTTTAAACTACAACTGCTTAAATCCAATCCTATGTTGATAGTTAAATCCAACGTAACTCTTTTCTGTTCTCAGTGAAATGCATTGATAAATACTGTACTCGTATGTCAACGTGAGGTTTTACTCACACTCAGTGATGCTTCATTCCTGCTCGTTATCTCGTCATATATAATTACACAGATAGGTCAGTTAGAGTGACTCCATAGTTTCCCGTTAAGGACCCCCCCCCCCCAAGAAAAAGAAAAAACTCTCTCCCCAATACCAAAATGGGAATTCCAAGCAAGTTCTGTGCCATATCAGGGAGTCTAGTACTGATAGTAGCAAATTCAAACAAAGATTTCACCCAAGCCAAACATTCCATATTTTACTCTCTTTTGGGATGCCAACTATATTGTTGCACACCTCATTTCTACGCAGCGGCCTCTAGAGAATGACATTGCAAAGTGATTGCTTTGACAACTAACCAAAGTGTTGTTGTCCCATCTGTTATTATATTTATTGATTTGATTTTTTTGGAAAGAACAATAATGGTAATGGTATCGTTGAGTTTAAACATGATGCTATATTAAGTAATCTGTAACACATAGACATATTCTATCAGTTAAGTATTTCTTTAAGCATGACTGCATTGAATTACTTACCACAAATCCTGCATCCCCATAATGGAAGATGAATTTACATGATTAGTCAAATTTCATTTGTACCACGAATTGACATACCTAACCAAATCTACGCAATGTTGGGTGATAGCACTGCAAGCTAAAATAGGTGCTATGTAACAAAACATTTTACGAGCTCTTCTCATTATTGTTATGATGGAAGAAATGTTATGGTAAACTTTGGTAGGAACAGTTTTCATTTCGACCTTACAGAATTCAATCGAATGAACACAGAGGCCGGAAAAATCAGGGTGAGCCCATCAGGTTACCAACTTGGGACACCAGGTTGATAAAATGACATCCCACTACAGAGGAACGGAGCAGGCGTTTAGAATTGCTGGCCGTTATCTGCCCAAGTTGTTAACTTGTTTGCATCCCCCACCAATGACATGCAAACCTAACAGCATTAGTTTAGACTCAGCCCAAACTCGAGTCTTTGTTGATCGGACTCGGACGGTATTGGATTAGATCTCGGATTCCGGATAGGTGGACTCGACTACAGACTTGTTTCATATTACATAACACTATGGATCCTCCTCCCGTCCCATAATGATTTCGTTTTGCGCAATCGTGTGAATTCTCAAGTATTTTGCACTAACTATATTATACATATAAACGAATATTGAACTTAAACTAGCTTGGTTGTTAATGCAACATACAGATCAGGTATCCAGACTAGTCGCTACTTTGTGTCAACTTGGGACACCGGTTGTTACACTTGAAACGACATTTCAGCTAAGACACAACACTGCATGTGTATGTAACGTCAATTGGACCAAGACTGATCACAGAATGATGCAGCAGGATACGGCTAGTTGTTGCGCGGAAAGAAATGGAAACTATTGTTTACCTTATTGTGTCCTGCAACGACCATTTAGCTTCGACACTGTGTAAGGACCAAACTGATGATGATAATATGATCTTATATGAAAATAATCATAAATTTATTCGATAATATATAGAGAAAACACATAATATACTAATTTTACAGGATTGAAATAAGATTTACACGATGATAATAATAAATTCTCAGATAATAATAAGAAAACACAAGATGATATTAATCGAATAAACGATACTATTACGACTAGTCAACGAACATAAGGTGGATTCTAAAAAAATATTTTATATGTAACAATCTTTTGTGGCTACATGATTTGATAAGGACTGAATCGTACATGTAATGCCCATCTGTAATGTCCATCCAATGACTTTTGAAATGATGCATACTGACAAGACAACAAACAAATTTATTGTTGATTTGGCCTAATAAGACAAAACAATTTTACATCCGTACATATTACGACTTTAATCGACATCTTTGTTCGAAAGGAAAGGCAACGTTAACAATGTGCTGTACTAATAACCTAAACATTGAAGAATCGTTATAATATAAATGACGTTGAAGATTGTGTTTTCCTTTGAGGATAGTCATGTACTGTATGCTGAAAGCTTTGTGGCACAAATGTAATAGTCGAGGTAGCAAATAATTATATTTAAAGACAATATAATTTCTAAATCTTGTTCTCATTTACAGAATATTAGGAGTACCCAGAGATAACACGCTGAAGATGCAGCTTAATCTTAAGAACAAGGAAGTGAGATTTAGAGCAACGACCTTATCATAATATTTGTAAGGGAAGAGGAACAGTTAGGGGAGAATTAGATCGCAGCGACCAGTGGAGAGTCTTGTTATATATCTTGCAGATTGTTCATAGTTAGTCCTACTTAATTATCTTCCCTGCGAAATATTACAATTAAAAGAAGAGTTATATAAAACACATTTTTAAGCCATTACAAGCGTGTTATTATTTCCTCTTGATCTCAGATGGTAGGTTACAATTTATAGTAACAGAAATATCAAGCATATGATAGACAATATAACCAACCATTAAAAAAAAATAGATATGAAAGTGCTACACCTGAAGCAACTGTATGTTTAACATTATAATTGAAGAAACATATTACCCAATTGTTAAGGAATGAAAGTACGAAACCCAGAAAAGAAAATATCTAAAAATGTTTCATGTGCTATGTTTCCCTAATTGTTGAGAACAATCGCATTAACTATTGGGAAGTAAGTAGTAATCATTTCTTAGAGAACGTGTAGCCTTTCTCTGTAGCAACCGGCTCGTTAACGTTGCAGACATCTGCCAACGATCACACGGTAAGGAAAAGAGTTCTGACGTGTCGCCGAAGTCTTCATTTAAGTCTTCGATTCCAGTCATCGACATTTTTCTCCACTGGATTACAGTAATTAGCCCACAACTGTTATTTTAATTGGTAAAATTTCCGCACGTCAGGTCTGTTACTTTGAGTATTGGCTCGAGCTATAACATCAATTAATACTTATAAGAGGTAGGGTCGAAAGCCAGTTGTGGCCGATGCAAAAATTATGTCAACAGCCCCATTTTGAGTCTATCCAAATATAATTATGCTATGACAAAATACACTACCCTTTATTCAGTTTTCCATGCCCCGTCTATCCATGTTTCCCATGCCCCGTCTATCCTTTTTTTCCCGGGCCCCCTAATTGGAAACTTTAGCCAAATGATTAAGATTTTACTCCATGACAAACCAAAAAAACCTGTGAAAGTCATGAGGAAACTCTTTCACTAAACTGATTAGGCCTTCCTAATTATCATCATGACGGGAAATAAGTTATCATTTCTACAATTTGTTTTATAATTATGTCATTTATAATTATTTATACCAGTCAAACCTATTCCTACTACTACATTAAAACTGATAAAAACCATTTCGAATGATGTAGCGCAGGCAGTTACCGCCATTTTGGTTCGGTTCTGCAACTTCGATGAAGTAATAACACATATTTGCAATCTTTTTTCACAAGGAATTAGTCAGCTGAATACCGATAAAACATGTTGTTTTTGTCTTTTCTTTTCTCACAGACTGACTGGACTGTTGGTATAGAATAGTAGACGATAAATTTTGCTTCGGTTGATTCATATATCTTAGACAGTCCTTACATAGCCTAGGCTAGCCTATCTTTCATAGTACTTACCAAGGCGAGGTTATATCTCATTGGTGTGCAAAGCGCAGTGCGACAAACAGAGTAATGTACCCTACACACATGGACGAATTAAATAATATAGCTTAGTTGATGTGCAAAAAATTATAGACAAACCTGGCTATGTAAAGAAGCTTTATTGACGAGAACAATACACTATATAAGAATAGAAATTTCAACACTAGCTTCCGCAACGCGTCACGCTTCAATTGGCGACTATATATGTAGTCTGCTCAAGGTCAGTAAATAATACTGTATTGATCTCTATGGTAGGTGCCAAATTTAGCAAGTTCCCCACATAGCTGATAAATTTATTAAAATATGTTTATCGCAGAACAACTGAGTTTATTAAATTGATAAACGCATTCCTTTTTTTTCAATCTGAAAACAGAGTTTTGCAAAAGTCTGGTTTTCGCTCGAAAAACTGGTGAAAGCTCTTTTTTGCAGAAGTCAAACCCGACAAAATTTCCGAGGTCAGGCCTCCAAAACGAAGTGAAACTTCTGCTGATTTGTCTTCCCCATATGAAGTAGAACCTCTGGCTTAGGCACATGCAGTATGAACTTCAGTCAGGGCTAGCGGGCAAACTACTCATGTGCTGCATATGTAATGCATTTAAAGGCAAGTAACAGCTGGGGGGGGGGGGTCCCTCTGGTTTGCATGCTAGCTATTCGGATGTGAAGGTTAAATAAGAAATTGGGCTGCCCCTGATATTTCCCCTTCCATAACGAAAGTAGGACTATGATAATATGAAGGCCTGGACAGTATGCACTATTTCAGTTAGTTTTAGCGAAATGTTCATACCATTTCCTCTGATCTCATTAGTAGTGTGCAACCTCAAGATTGTAGGTACGTTTTGTAAAAATGGCGTTTAAAAAGAACACAATGTTTA
>KN884855.1:0-14746 GCA_000934455.1 Apostichopus parvimensis | reverse complement strand
TTAATAGCTTGGCAGTGCAACAGTGTCGGCTGTTGATACGTTGTGCAACAGTTTGGAGAAAGAATTGTACCTGCTTTCTCTTTTTATAAAAACAAAAATATTACACAAAGTGAACTGAAAGGCCTGAGGACTTTCGAACGGAATATTTATATAGTCAATCCAGGATGCTATATTTTGCCTCCTTTCTTCATTTTTTCCTTTTTTGTTTATTTATTTATTTACTCGTTCTTTTTCTTGCTTGCTAACTTGTAAGACGTCAACAAATGACCTTCATCTTCATAAATAGCTACAGAAATTCTGCGCTTCTCTCGTTCATCGATTTTGGCATTTTTATGTTGTTTCTTACGTGTAGGCCTATTACTGTATATATCCGTAAGGTTATCTTCAAGTTCATTACAAACTCTATATCTTTTTGACCAAACTGGTTGTTTTGTTAAACAGTACAAACTTATAGTACTTTGTTATTGAATTATATGGTATAGTGACCTTACTTCTGACATACCTGATCACCTAAAATGAATAGACAGATATCGAGAGCTTTGTGTTATCAATTCACCGTATTGTCTACGAGAATACACGGAGTGCTTAACACTAAATGGTTATAAAATTACAAAGCTTGTAGTATAGGTTAACAGTAAACACTCACACACACACACACACACACACACAATTATTTAATACTATGACTGAAAGCAATTCGTATTCTACCCAATATAATGTCAAAGAAATCATACGTAGCCTTCAAACGATTTACCTTAATTGCTGACAGAGACACTTGTACAATTACTTCCCCCTCCATAAAACAGTTATTTTTACCTTTAGTCGCCATTTTTTTTGGTATTTTTGTTGTTGCATACAACCGAACCTATACATATAAAGTGAGTATGTATTATACAATGAGGATGGTTGCAGTTTATCATTTTTAACTATAGAAAGGTTTACGTCATCACAAATCTTTTCAATAAATGATGCCAAATTTTTCGTTGCCGTGACACTCACTCAGTATATGTTAATATTAATCAAATACAAATGACAATAGGAAACATGATCCTTATATGCCGACGACTTATACTCAGTATTAGGTGTTTACCTGTACATGAATGTATACATTCAGGGATGCACGGCGGTCCAACTAACTCACAAATCTTATCGACCAGTGACAAGTAGCTTATATGTGTATTCTCAAACAAATGCAGCTCTTCGATATACACATTAAATCTCTCATGTCTTGCACACTCATATTCGTTTGTTCCTTATGTAAATATGACTCCTATAAGGAAGATCAATGTATTGAAGCATCATAAAATCGTATATTTTCTCTTTAATTTCGAATGAAAAGCGTATAAGTATACTAACTGTCAGGCTGAGTAGAACCACGAACCGTATAGTGCTGTTTATCACCTGGAATGTTAAGAAACACACTTCACGTGAGGGATCCATAGATTATACCGGGGGTGGGGGACATCCCTGGGGTCGTTAAAGCGGAACTACCAATACTGTGGATCTGGGAGCATCCTCCACGTCTAAACGCAAGGTTGTGCTAATAGTCATATAGGTCACCTTTGCAATTTGTGTGTGCGTTTGAAGAAAAGAGGGAGACCACCCTCTCCCCCACCCCATCCCCCAGGATCCACACCCGCACTGCCCTACAAACAGCAAAAAGAGTGGCCTTGGTGAGCTTATCAGAGCGGTTCCCACACTTAGCAGATTTCTGAAAACATTTGAATATCGAAGAGATAATATGTGCGCAAATTAGGTTATTCCTTCAATAATATTTCGTTAATAAAATACATGATAATTGCCCTAGTCAAAGTATGTTTGCTATTGGTTGTCCTCCTATATGGTCAACCATGCCCATGCATGCACGTACGAATAGCAAGCTGTCTTAACATTTACCTCGCAATTAGACTTAAGTCAAATACATTTCACTTAAGTGGAATACATTCTACTTAAGTGAAATGTTATTTCACTTAAGTAAAATGTATTCCACTTAAGTGGAATTCAATTTCACTTAAGTAGAATTCCATTTCACTTAAGTGGAAATGGACATTTCTATTTCACTTAAGTGGAAATGCATTCCACTTAAGTGGAATTGTATTTCACTTAAGTGAAATAGCATTTTACTTAAGTGGAATAACATTTCACTTAAGCTAAATAGCCCGTCGTAACGCATTCAATTGCTCATCACATATGATGATGTAGTCGATCCTCGTTGCACGTGTATATCATGGCTATGGCTAATCATTCACATCTAACATTGCTGGAATGCGATCAAATAATTGTTGTTTTTAGAGACACAATTCGAAGTGTTGTTTCCTCACTTGCACAGGGGAACAATCAGTATGATGCACAAGTCGCGGCAAGTTGTTTATAATGGCGCGCAAAGGCATGGGCAAAGTTTGGCGTTGAATGTACTAGCCAATCACATTCCACTTAAGTGAAATAGACTATCCAATCACATTTCACTGAAGTGAAATAGAATTCTACTTAAGTGAAATACAATTTCACTTAAGTGAAAATAGACAGGACATTCCACTTAAGTGGAATTGTATTCCACTTAAGTAGAATACAATTCAACTTAAGTGAAATTGAATTTAGCTTAAGTAAAATACAATTTCACTTAAGTAGAATGCAATTCCACTTAAGTGAAATAGAATTTAGCTTAAGTAAAATGCAGTGACAAGTTGATGAATTCAGCTTAAGTAAAATACAATTAAGTTTAAGTGGAATGGTATTCCACTTAAGTGAAATAGAATTCCACTTAAGTTAAATAGTATTCTGCTTAAGTGAAATTGAATTCCACTTAAGTGAAATGTATTCGACTTAAGTCGAATTGCGAGGTAAATGTTAAAACGGCTTGCCATACGTACGTCTATATCA
The DNA here is from genome assembly GCA_000934455.1 of Apostichopus parvimensis. Lineage (NCBI taxonomy): Eukaryota > Metazoa > Echinodermata > Holothuroidea > Aspidochirotida > Stichopodidae > Apostichopus > Apostichopus parvimensis. The sequence continues at coordinate 11,866 of KN884855.1, read as the reverse complement.
CCTTGCAGAGAATGTCATACTAGTATAGTCAAACAATTGGATGTACACTTATAGGTGTCTGTCAGCACGTACACCTCACATTACATATTGTCAGTTCAACATGGAGTTTGATATTTGCCCTGATAAGACCGGGGATTTTATCTTTGAAGAACAACATGTGCAATATACTAAACGACAATATAGTATACGTCCAAGGCTACACGTAAATGTAGCAAACGTTGCAACATGCAAGATTATGTTAGCTTAGGCCTAGTAGCATATAATAAAATTCATATGCTCAGTGTTGAAATCATACTTTTAAACAAAGTAATATGTTGCGTCAATGTCCCTTTAAATTGAGCACCTTTAACACACCGTTTGATTTGAGAGGAGACGAGTGAGAACAATACTACACCGTTACGTATACTTAGCCTATAAGTTAACTGAAGAAAATTATAATTGGTGTCAGCCTATTGAGATGGATGCATATTTATTACAAACATATAACTGGCATAATCGCAGGTAGCAAATCTGTGACGTAAATATTTCATATATTACTTTCATGTCAGCGCCTCTTCTCCACCTCGTCCCCCCCCCTCTCACATCACTGCCCCCCCTCTCAAAAAAAATTTAACGGATGACACTGGGTAGACAATCAGTCTTGATTTGTTACAGGTCAAGAAGAAAATGGCTGCAAGTGATGTTTATATCACTATTCCAGTCTTCTAGATATTCCACGTAATTACCATATCATAAATCTCTAACTCTGCAAGCATCCAGTAAAGCTAAATTGAAGATGGCGTCGACTCCCCACTATAGACCTAAATGTCAATGTTACTCCATTGTATTATTTATGTTAATAACTCAACCAAAACACGTTCTTTTTAACTTCATATGAACCATAGAGCAGCATCATAAGTCCAAGTTTATCAGCACCACTCTTTTAATATAAAGTATTGTATACTGTATTGAAAATATGTTTTTTTAAGCCATAAAAGTCTAATGGTTTCCCGTCGATCACTTTTTATAATTTCTCAGCCTCTTTCTGGAATAATTTGTGTGGTGAAAACAGGTGAAATTTTACCCCCCCCCCCCCCCCCCAACTTTAAGTTCTTAGAAAACAGGGCTTCCACCCTTTCTTGAATTCTGACCTAGGCCAAATACTTTAAACGCATAACAAGGGCATCTTACCTCTACCCCATCCCCCCCCCCCCCCCCCAAAAAAAAAAATACAAATACACCGGCAAAAGAGGCAATAAACCTCCTTTTCACTTCTTGAAGCTATAACCGTCAAATCATAGTAACGTTGAATGAAGCGAACATATAGTAAACAGTGTGTACGTGCGTCAGTTGTATTGCCTGATGTTTAAACTATAAAGTATACCGAACGAAGCACAGAAAGTCAACAGATGACGCCCGGCTATTTAGACTATAGTAAATGTGTTTACTTTAAGCATGGAGTAAATAACTGTGGCTTTACAGAGCTATTTTTGTTGTCTCCTGTGGTGCTTATCTTATGAACAACTCCTGCGTGGTTAAATTTCTTCGAGTCCTAAATTACGATCATGACCTCATAGGTAATGCACCCCCCCCCCTGCGACCTTTCACTCCATGACATAGCTACATGACGCGGAAGTGGAAAGGCACCAGTTTATGACACACCATGAATTACTTCTCTTTAGAAGAATAGTCAAGCTTGGATGCATCCATAATTTAACAATTAGTCAGATTAGTCATTATAGCTTATACTCGATTGCTCAAATTTGTTAAAGTATGTTCGGACAAACTTCACTTTAATTTCTAGCTCACTCAAGAGGTTATCATGCATATACGCGTGGACCCTAAGCATCAGCCACTTCCTCCAAAATGGTTTCCATCAAGAAGTTGTGACATCAGATCTTTTGCAAATCCAGACACGATTAATCGAGTAGATGGCATTTGGACGATACTTACCATAGGGAAAGGAGAGTACCCCTCCCCCACCCACTAACACCAAAAATAAAAGGCAAAATGGCAATCGAGGATTACGCCGCAGGGAACGTATAAATCAAATATTAATACGATGTGACAAACAGGTATTTTTTTGACCGTGCTTACACACCACATTTTATCTTCTTTGATGCAATGCCTAGCAATGGATGGGTTGTCCCCACCCCACCGCCCAATCCCCACACACATTGTGCGGGGTTGGGAACAGGCTACATGCATGCGGCTATAGAACCTACGATATGGCAGGGATACGTATATATGATACTTTAGGTCCATCAATATCGGATAAGCTCAATTTTATGCATCATGATGGACTCAAGATGCCACAGCTGACATATATACAGTTATCATTTACGAAACGGATAAATTCATGATCCTTAACAGACTAAACAAACCTCGTTAAACGAAAAGAGGCGTTTAGTATATGTCATTGCAGTTTCAAATATCATTGGAAAATAAAGATCCGCACGATATGACCTTTAGGCTAAATATGACTAGCCAGAGATGTTGCAAGAGATGGAAAAAACAACACTCAAAGCTTACTATATCAACAGGGCCAATTATGGCTCTATAAAAACTTACAATACTTGAATCTCATAGCTACGGCATATGCCTAGTGAGAGAAACTTATAAACTGTAAAGGCCTACTTTCTGTACCTACAACTCGATCCAAAGCCTGTAGTAAAATCCTGTATTTTCTTACATTTCTTGCATAGTAATATGCTTTAATGTAATAGGTGTATGCCTATATAATAAGTGTGACAGTATGCTACCGTAATAAGCTTACAGTGTTGGGCATTAACTAATTAGTCCCGATACGGAATCTTCTATTTAAGCTAAGTCTATAAATTTATTACGAACCTTTTCATATAAACATAGAACATAACTGGGTCATTGTAATTGTATAGATCCCCATCATGACTCTGTTCGAATTTCAAGTAGCATTATATACAGAGCCTATATAGCAGTGTAAAATTCATTACGACCAACAAATGTTACATTGTTTCAATTGGCTGTTAAACTGCTGCTGATGCTGTTCTTACATATACAACTCACCGAATTTTCCAAAGGATGAAGGAGAGAATATCCTAATAATCCAAATAATTAGTGCTTCCTTCACTGAGAACAAGTGTTCACATTCATGACTCCGCTGTACCTTATAATCACTTGACGGTGTTGCATGAAGGAGCTTTCGTATTATTGTCCACGCGATTGCTCATGAATATGACGCGCTTGTATATATAGATAGAGGTCTCTGTACAATAACAGCCTTTCACAAGTGCATGTAACCAACATATATATACTCGATCGGTCTTATAATCAAACATAAAGTTAGTAGATAGCCTAGAATTGGGTCCTTGGTGTATTTATTAGTTAAGTCAGCCACCCTGACAATGGCTTCTGCAGAATGCTTCAGGTCAGTTATCGATTGCCAAAGATTAACAGTTTTGTCTCCTTCCTGTTATAAGGACGGTCTGAATACTTGCGGAAAGGAAGCTCTTATAGTGAAGAGGATTACCGCGATCTTTCTATTCTTTTATTGATGTCAGACTCCAGCAAGTCAGTGTTCAGCATACACACAGATATGTACTGTGTTATTGGTGTGTTACTCCGATACTTAAAAGTTGTTTCACTTCTCCTTGCGTGGCCTACAAAATCATAATGTTGTGGTATAAATTTGATTTCTGGCGCGTTTCATACGGACCTTGCATGCGCATGAAAACAATACGCGCGTATACATATATTATCTGATGCGCGCACGAATACCGTTAGTTTATACGTAAGTATATACTACAGTCATATCAACCACAACAATATAGTTTGGACAACCCATAATTAAAAATTCTGCCGCGTATGGGACTTGTAATCACGAAATAATACTCCCTCATGTTGTTAATACGTTACGTGCTTAACGTATTGGTTACTGTAACCAATGATTTAATATCATATAAATGATAAACGTCACGATGCAGCTTTGCTGATATATTAATATCACTGTTTTCGTTTGATTACTTCTATATACCTTTCAAATAATGATTGGAAAGAAGTAGTCCCTTACAGGCACGACAACATTCCTTCCCTCGCCCCCCCCCCCTCCCCTTCCATCTCCTTCCACGTCTCTCGTCGGAATTATATGCTTACCTCACTGCATGTATAACATACTTAAAAGCGATAAGCAAAAAAAATGCTCAATCACATGGCTTTAAAATTATATAAGGTTAGTGTAATCATGAAAGGTTGTTACACTTCCACAGAAACGGGTATTTTCGACTGCTCCAGAGACATAAGGCCAAAGGATTTTCTAGTCGTGGGAGGAAAAGGGGGGAAGTATGTATGTAGCATAGCAGGAAATATTTTGTCATGGAATTGAGAGGCACCCACAAATTAAAACAACACAATGACATAAAGGCATGCGATTTATTTTACAGGTCCCATGGGTATAGGCCTATAATATCTAGAGTCACGCATGCGCAATCAACAGATTACGTGCAAGAGTTACAGGCAACGTTAATTTCAATTGAGAAAGTTATCCCTCTATTTGAAAAAGATCCATCGAACTTTTGCAGAGCAATCGAAATTCGAAACATACAAACTTTGTACACATGGTTTGCATAGAAGTTAAATAAGAGTATCTCAAAATAAGAACAAAATATATCATCGCATATCTAGTCTCGAAAAGGCTGCACGAAGCAGCTTTAACGGATCTACGAAAAGTTCATATTTACATGTCATCTCAATACTCCGTTTTTTAGCTGTTGAATGATTATAATTGCAGGACCACCACTCTTCAATCAAAGCCAGGCTCCGAAAGTACATCGCGATATCACGGATGGTGGTTAATCAGTTTGTCATAGTTACCCCAAAACAGGTGCAGACTAAGCCCCCTCCTCGTTCCTCCGCGCACATGAAAAAGGTGTGCTAGGAATTCGTAAAGCTTTCAACAGTAACCTACTTTCGTGGAGGTTTCTTTTAAGTGACATTTTATACATGGTCGAACTATAAGTCAAATGGTAATAACTTAATAAGGCCTATTAAAGGACTCTTCCAGACGGGGAAAATTTCAACTTTAAGTTCATGTTGGGTAATTCTGTCAAGATGTTTACCACATTGTCTCAATTCACATGGTTTAGTGATTAAAAATATTAAAAATAAAAAAATTAAATAGAATAAAGCGTATTCTATGACGACACCGTGTTTCGGATCTATAGATCTAGGCAAATATTATTTTGTTCCGGATTGAGCTCTGTGTGTGCGATAAATGTGATATTGCTCTTTTATATCACTGTTATATGGAACGGATATTATTTCATGTATAATGTTTTTGTATGTGGACCGTCGTTCATTCGATACAAATTGATGTAGTCGAAACCATCAGTTTTAATTTTCCTATATTTCCCTCTGTATCACACATAGAAAAGCCTGACCTTTTAGAGGGCGTTGTAACAGAATAAGCATTTCTATGCCTGAAAACAGGTAAGTCTTTTCCCACCTTGATGCTGGGTGAATGTGCATTAGCAAGTCTGTGCATAAGTGGCAATCATCTAGTTAATATCACAGAAATTCTGTGGTTAATATGCATTTCATTGCTTTGGTTGTGGTGGAATTTGCATCAACATTGGCCTATTGACTTACAACAACTGAACTTTTCGTCCAAATGACGACACATAATATACCCCCCCCCCCCCAAAAAAAAAAAAAATACCACCACCAGATTGCTTAAATGTTTGCGTCTTAGGATCAAGATGCATAATTTCATGAATTACGCCCAAAATCTAAAAAAAAGTAAATTAAGAGAGTGTTTTTAATCAGGGAGTTATTATGGAAACTCTCTGCAGGGTTTAATACCGCATGAAATAGTTCCGGTAGGAATGTTTGATGAGAAGCAAATATCGCAGCCTAAAATAGTCAAGCACTCATGGTGTTATTTGTCGTTAACAGGACACAATATGTCGAGATACTATGCTATCCGTTATATCAACAGGACGATGCAGTGGACGAAAGCCAGAAAGCTACGTTATTATATAAAAAATATATATATATATATATAAATATATATATATACTGAAATGCAGTGGCCTTTGCTAAACAGGCGTTCCAACGTTCTAATCTATTTTGAATAATACCTGCACCATGCATATTCGTATACGGTAATTGTATAAAGGAATAGCATATCGGCAGAATTTTAATGGATGATACCGCTCTTTACTTTCCTCCAAAAACTTTGCTGCAAATCACTCGTGTACACTGAGACAGTAATAACAGTTCCTAAACTTTCATTAAATGAATCATGATATGAGTGTTTTAAGCACTATACATGAAGGTAGGGTTTCTTAAAAAAAAAGTCCTAACAGTACGAAAGGAATTTCGACCCCTGACTTGAGGAGGTTCACGAGGGGAGGTTCATGAAATATGAATGCGTGGTTGATCTCTGGGTTAACCGTGAACCAAATTTAAAACACCCTTTAATACCTATTGCTATATAAAAAGGGGGAGGATCCCTTACCCCCGGTATATGATTCTAGATCTTACCTTTAGTCATAACTGGATGTAAACTATTTGGGGTTAATTAATAGAACCAGCGAAGGAAATGTTGATGCAAGCCGGAAATGGGTTTCCCATAATACCGCAGCTTTTAATCTGATATTGATCATTTCACATCAACAACTATAGTAACGAGAAACACACAAACATGCGTTATACACAAATACACTCAGTGCCAAACATATACATAAGAAGACTTTTGAAATAAACGAGTGCAAAAAAATGCAGGAATGTTTCAATGCTAATAAAGTTGGTTGTAAATGCATACAGATATATTCATTTTATGGGCGCCGTTCCATTGTCACTAATATAGGCCCTATATCACTACTATAGGGCCTATTTCTGAGTAGCATGTAGACTAATAATTAGCTAACCACCTCTTTTCCGGTCAGAGTAATGACGATTTTAACGGATATCGTCTGTGTGGCTTCATCTATATTGCCCTGGCTTTGTTATCTGTCATTCAGTGCGGTTTTTATTCTCCTTTTTTGTAAATTAAATATATCTCAAGTGTACCTTTTGTTTTAAACTCTGTTTTACATATAATAGCGAACTTAAATAAGCAAATAGGTATGTTACAGTAAGGATGGGCAAAACAGCATAGACAGCTAATATGTAAGTTAAATTGTAACCCATCTGGAATAATATATGATTCACAACCTCTAACCAGTCAGGGAGATGTTACGGTTCTTTGATCAGGGAATTCTAACAACTATCTGCTCTAATTGAGTAAACAGACGCATTGAAGGTCGAGAAATACAAAACCGAATATAAGGAATGCTTATATATGGCACGCCGTTACTGCAATGCTTATTACACCTCAAGAGAATTTTACATGTCAGGACTATATCGAGAATGCATAAAGATAATCGTTAATTGACCCGAACATAATTTTGGAAGACTTTAATTTAAGCCAGGGTTTCCCTAACTTTATCCCCCCCACGAACCCCCTGTGGATGTCAGAGTTGTCCACGAACCCCTAACTTTTCGAGACACGATCTGAGTCATCATTATACGGTACTATAATACACATAACAGTGCTTCGTAAAAGATCAAGTTCATAGTGTATTTTTGTAATAAAAAACAACAACAGATGAAGAAATATTTATTTGGAAACTTCAAGATCAGATATCCACGCATCGATCACCCATCACACACGATGAGACGGATGCTCCTGTTTTTTATCACATGCACGGTATACGGTACTCAGTACTACAAATGCGTATGGAACGCGAAAAGAGTTTGTCGATATAGGTACGACTTTTGTACATAACTAACTTATATGATATATCAGATTTTAGTTCAACAAAAAGTACTCTAGTTCTCATTTTCAGAAACGTCTCATGTACCCCCTGTGCAGTGGCGGAGCTAGGGGTATTGGTCAGAGGGGGCGAGAGTGGTCTGCAGGGGCGCTTTCGACACTATCTAAGCGGAGCGCCACCACAGGTTGGCGCGTAGCGTAGAGAAATTTTTTGAGTAAAGATACTCCCTACATCGCCGGAAATGACCCTTTCCGGGCCTGGCTAATTTGCAGATAAGCGAAGTAAATAGGTGTCATCGCCAAGTTACACCAACAAAATGTGATAAATGTCAATAGGTAGATGAGAGCGCAATAAAAAAGTCAATAATCGCAACTAAGTAAAAAGTGGTAAAGAGCTGAAAAGGGCGCCAGCAGTCCATTTGAGTCCGTCAGGGGGGGGGGGGGCATCCGATCCCTGACTGTATGGACGCTCCGCCACTGCCCCGGGGGCTCATGCACCCCAGTTAGGGAACCCCTGCTATAACTTAGCATTTCAATCCATGTTGTTACATATTTAGAGGCAAAATCTGATGAGATTTGAACTTCAGTGACTCACCAAGGAGAAGAACCTATAATCTGATGTCAGTTGGTTTTATATTCATAAGATCACTACAACATATCATGTGTATTCCCCATAATCCCATTACAAGTACCAATGAACGTATAATTTCAACATTGCAGATCGTTAAGAGACGTTGATACAAACTTTACTTTCGTTTGCATTAGAGACGTAAATACCGTCGTTACCTATAAGCTGTTCATTGGTCAGCAACTGACTCAGTGTCTACAAATGTGGCATGCGTACAATAAGTTGGAATTTTTCGCATTTTGTCCTATCCATGCACACCATGGCAACGGCACATTGGAGTCAAGTATAGTTACTTATAACCACATCCTACGACTGTGTGGTCGTGACTATAATATATGAAACGTGTCCTGGTTACTCCGCATTCGAGAGAGCTGAAGAAGTAAACTATAGTTGCACTGATAAACCTGCAGGCAAATTGTGTCAGAACTCGAGTAGGCAATTAATGCACTATTTTAACGAGCCATGACTCGAATAACTGATTTCATGAGAGTCACGCAAGTGAAGTTTTCAACTATTCGTCAACTTTTCCCTCTTAGACAGGTAATAAGTGGTACCTATCAGTTTCTATATTTGTAATTAAAACCCTTTTGTCATTTTGAAAGTGCCCATTATTGAATATATTAAATAAACTTGTAATATAAATTTGCTGTTTTGTTCAAAATGAAGAAATAATGTAATTAAACAGTGCCCTTTTGTTAAAAGAAAAAAAGATGGCATTACAAATCCTGGTAAATCAGTCACATGGGAAATGATGTAAACGTCCCCAGTGTAAGATGGCTGAAATCGGCATGTTGGCAAGATGCATATTAAATGTGTTACAATTACACGACATCATCGATAAGTGGACAATGTGTGTCAGAATATGTATCTTGTCTAATCTGAGACTATCCGGTGTCGGGAGGGGTCCAGCGGTTAGGAAATATATGACTTCCAGTTAAAAGAAAAGAAGATTCAAAAAAAGGATAATCAGATCGAAATCTTTTGCCTTCTTTTCGCTGACTGAATATTGACCAGCCTAGCCCTGTACTACAGCTGTAAACTTGAAACAGGGTAAGTTACATCTCTACCGCTAGGTGTCTCCCTTTAATATAATGACCATGTATGCAAATTAAATGATAGTGTCACGGACTATGTAACATGAAAAGGTTATCCAGAAAACATTGGAAAAACAGGCCTAAATGATAAGAAACTAAAGTTATACTGTGATTGTACAAATATATATATATGTTGTTTTGAATTAGCGCCCCACTTCAAGCAATTTTTTTTTAAAGGATTGTTCAGTGGCATGAATGGAGTGTTATTTGCCATTACTACGAGTAGGCTTTATCTTAGACCATTTTTGAACCCTGTCACTGGGGAGGAGGGAGTGCCCTATCCCCAGTGAAATTCAGAAGGCTACCCCATCGGAAGCAGTCCGTCGGTGTCAATTCAGAAAATGAAAGGAAGGTTGGGGAACTAGAGGTAAACATAAAGTTACAGCTTCACTATCTGCTTGTACTCACGAATATCGTTGGTATGAAACTGTGTACTTCACAAAGAAAAGGAATGAGTCCCAAATTTGTATTATATGAAGAGGCATTTAACAATTTAATTGAAACAATTTCAAAATTACACGTATTTTGTGTTTAAATCGCTACGAGAAGAAGAAACTATAGAAACGATCTGGCTTCCAACCGCCGACCACCAGGTTTGGAAATATCTTCCAGAGTAATTTCTCTTTCTAACATGTATTAACAGCCATGTACAAAATGAAACAGCGTTAAGTGTGATTTAGACCAATAAAGAAGCTTTTTGTAAAGCTCCGTCACCACAGGGAGTTATTTGAGGCAATTTTGCCCGAAGGTATTTTTTATCGAAAAAAAAATCACCCAAGATAGAGCCTGGATTCGAAAAATCAAACAACTTGATTCACTCACAACGCCTGTCCCTTACATCGAGACTGTACTAGGCCTATGTGATCATGCCGCCAATGGGAGTGGAATGGATACTGCAATACATGATCCTGGTTAACTTAGGTTGATGGGCGATCTATATTGTGCACTGTGTATATGTAATGAATAGATATACGATACACTTGATCTCTTGGTCAAAACTTGCAGTAGACTGTTTTTACCTCCATGGTATAACCATCCATAACAACTCCCTAGTATAACCATTGAGGTAAAAACAGACCTCCTATCCATGGTATAACCAGGGAGCTGCTACGTTAGAGCATGGAGGTAAAAACCTCCATGGTTAGAGTAGCAGCTCCCTGGTATAACGTAAGCTACAATACAAAGTACTAGTTGTTTACAAAAAAGTTTGAATATTCATTAATTCAAAAGTCTTACGTACAAAGGTTTAGGGAAGTTTACTGATTTCTGGTATCTATAGATACATGATATATTTAAATTTTCAATATTAAAGGGTTAAAAACTCATAGATGGTTAAAAAAGACATATTAAGTTGTTAAAACCAACTGATTAATGGGATAATATATACTATCCCCTTTCGTCAAGTAGAATGTTCCACTATTTAATATTTTGGCACTAGAGAGTTACACGTGGGAATGCTATAGCTCATATTATTCCGAATCCGTGCTCTGGACTCGCACACACAGTAAATGAATATACTTCAGCAAATCAGTCAGGAAAGAGCTATTCACTATCAAAATTATACAATTCAAGATCCGTTTAGTTGACTCAGTGGGAATCGACCAGAAGGTAAGATTACGCTGGTCAATAGTACTGCGTTCTTGTATATTTGACTTGATATTTCTCATTTTCGCTGACTTGCACTTCTGTACAAAGATATAGCGATCTCTTGATACTAGTCTATCGAAGTCGCATTGAAATAGTCCTCTTGTGTATCAACTTGTAATGTTGTAGAACTTTCTCTACCAAGTAGGCCTAAAACTAAGTTTCAAACACTTTGTTTGGTTGATAGCAGGGGATTACTGTAAAAGTTGGTTGTTGACCATGTTCCATATCAGGGAGTTAGAAGATATAGTACTGTAATACAGTAATGATACAAATAGTGTTCATGCAAGGAATATCATTAAAGGTTGTTTACTGTCTGTTCAACTGGAATGGTTGATGTAGAGAGGGTAGGTTTCTACTCCTAAGTCCTAGGAACATTTTTTTCTCAACAATATCACCCGAAGCAGAGAACACCCACTGCACACTGTAAAGTAGCGAGGTGCAGGCACAGAATTAATGGAACCTGTGAAAGTGTGCTTAATTCCCATCCACTTGTCAATATTTTGTACAGTGTCTTATATATTATGCTCATGACTATAAGTGCAATTTATGATTACTATAGTGGCAATGAATGCATAATCAGGGCTTCCCATGAGCCTCAACAAGGGCACGTCAAAAATGCCATTGGTAGGTTCCAATGGTGAAGGGCATCATGGCAAATGGTAAGGGCATGACGGCAAAAATGAATCTGAGAAAGGGCACCGACAGTATATTTGTCTACGCAGCACT
>KN884854.1:14380-27872 GCA_000934455.1 Apostichopus parvimensis | reverse complement strand
GCTTTTACTATGCGTGTACTGTACAATACCAATTATCAACTATGCATCAACCTTGCATCTGTACTGTACTAAGCTGCTTTAAAGAATAAACTCTCACACAGGTCCCAACATTCTATATAATATTGACTGTACTAAGTACCACTGTTAAAACAATAATTGCCTTTTTTTAATGATCGATGAATCTATGAAAGGTTTCTTTGTCTTTTCCAAGGTTGACAAGGTGGTTTATTTAGTTAAAGTACAAGGTTCAGGTGAATGATAGGATGGGTGCAGTACAGTACAGTACAGTAAAGTACAGTAAAGTACAGTACAGAACAGTACAGTGCAGTGCAGTGCAGTACAGTACAGGTTGACAAGGTCTTCTTGTTTATTTGGTTATAGTAAAAAGGTTCAGGTGAATGATAGGATGGGTGCAGTACAGTACAGTAAAGTACAGTAAAGTACAATACAGTACTGTACAGTACAGTGCAGTACAGTACAGTACAGGTTGACAAGGTCTTCTTGTTTATTTGCTTATAGTAAAAAGGTTCAGGTGAATGATAGGATGGGTGCAGTACAGTACAGTACAGTACTGTACTGTACTGTACTGTACTGTACTGTACAGTACAGTACAGTGCAGTGCAGTACAGTACAGTACAGGTTGACAAGGTCTTCTTGTTTATTTGGTTATAGTAAAAAGGTTCAGGTGAATGATAGGATGGGTGCAGTACAGTACAGTGCAGTGCAGTACAGTACAGTACAGTACAGTTCAGTACAGCACAGGTTGACATGGTTGACAAGGTCTTCTGGTTTATTTGGTTATAGTACAAAGTTCAGGTGAATGATAGGATGGGTGCAGTACAGTACAGCATTGCACTCGAATCATATACATGACATGTGGAAAAGGTTTATAAGGCAAATAACTATTAACTATTGAGATCAAGCACAACAGCCCTGTTTTTATCACTTAATACTTACAAATTATGATTTGTTCCCTATATCATGTGACAAGTTTTCAACACCAGAAAACTGAGGAAAGCAGCAAGGGAGGCCACAGAACATTATTTTCTTATAAATGCTGTCACTGCCTCTCCGCAGGAGAGCGGAACGGAGGAACATAGAGAGGGGGGGGGGGTCAGAAAGTGTAATGATATTAATCACATATTTCAGACTCGAAGTTTTACCATACATGTAGTAACATAAGATATATTGTAAGCGCTATTGCAGCCCTCAACTGCCACTCTGAAAAGATATATTTACTGAATGAAGGATCAGGAATCGGAGAATCTGGTAAGGGGTGGGGTAAAGTAAGAAGGAAAAATTGGGAGCAGTAGGGTACAGAAAATGCAAGGAGATCACTAATAGGCTTCATTTTCAAATTTGTAAATCATAGCAATATCGGAGAAGTTACACAATAAGGGATTCGCCACATATTAAAGTTGTTTCAACTGCAAGCACACAGTAGTTTCGTCGACTGAGTACATGTAAGTTACATTATGTATTCCATTTTAGCCTTACCAACCTCGCTAAGATTAAAATTGCAGCTATTCCAAAACTCGATATGTTAATGGTTGTAAGCCTCAACTTAACGCAGCTCACCTCTATCTCTGCAAATCATTGACACTTACTGTTATTAGCCCTACTTGTAAGTACATCTCCAAGGTTAGCCTCTAGTCAAAATCCGAAGGGAAGGGAATGTGATGGGAAGGGTATGGTGTCGGGAAGGGGATGGGGATGGGAAAGGGTCGGGCTAGGTGATTGGAAGTAGAGCAATCTTTAAACTTTGGTACAACATACTATACAACAATGGATCTGATAGCGCAAGACTAATACGGGGGAAGAGGAAAACACATCTTGATAACACGAGAAGAGATTTTTTTACACTTATAATCAGTCATGTACAGTACAGTAGGTCAAAGGTCAGAAAAACCTGAGGCAGCAAAATGCTTGTAATCTTTGTGAAAGAGTATAACCGACAACCGTGGGTTTAGAACTTGATTTTACCATAAACAGAAGTTTCTAATAATAGTACAAACTTGTGATGACATAGCAGACAAATGGATATATTAGTCACGTGCACTATGAATATTCATGAAAATCCAGGCGTATAACTTTTAGCAGATCAAGTCCCCTCTTACTCACTGTACACTAAGACAGTGGCTATGCCATTACTTCAAAAACACATATATACTGTGTATTAAGTTAGGCCGTAGACACAGTTCAATGAGCATTTAACATATCTATTATTTCAAAGGTTAACAAAAGAGATATCACAAAGATTGACAATTTACAGTTGGAATATGATGAGTCATAAACCTTTTTAACCAGTTTTTCTCTCCAACAGTGAAAACTAATAAAATCTTAGAGTCACAAGGCAAACTCCTGACCTTCAGACATACAATGGCTTTTGTCAGGCTGGCATTGTTGCCATGGATGAACAGATATCAATTGTATGATTTCAATGCCAGTTATTGGACACTGTACATGTGTAAGCTTATTAGCACTTTTCACGTATCATGGGAATTGTGGTCTTTTATCAGATAGTGAAGTCATACTAGTTTGAACACAATACAGGAATGTAGAAATGCATTGGCTATACAACCAATCCTACCATTCAACCTTGATGATCACTGGTAATTTAAGCAAACCATCAATTATCACTGGATTTGAGGTCTGATCTTATGAAAGTGTATACTCATAGGACAGGAATCGTGATCCTGTCTTTTCAAACATATAAGCATAGCCCCCCCCCCCAATCAAACATTCTCATTCCCCCCACACCATGTGCCTGAGCTACAGATTCATGGATATATTACTTCAATGGTACCGTGCATGCAAACTTAAACAAGTCTTCAACTGCACAAATGAAATCACTATGCAAAACTAGGATGGAAACAGTTGGAATCAAAGGGGCGGGGGGGGGGGGGGGAGGGAGAATCAAAGATATTAAGTAACCTCAACCATTGTGCACTTCCCAGGTTCAAAATCAGAGATGTTCATATACCTGTGAGTCAAATTGACGGTTAGCATTTGTTCTTTCGGCGCATTGTTCATTTATGCGGTTGTTGCTTCCAATGGGATTGTAGAAATATACATCACCCAACACTGCTGCTAACAAGAAGGTTAAAATAGATGCACAGCTCAAGAGGATATGGGTTGTTTATTTGGTTTTCTATAAGATAAATAATATCTAAAAAGAAACAAAACCAGACTGCAAAACGGACTAAAACGGATGGCACTCCCAAAGTCCCACGTCCAGATTTTAGTATATAATGGGATCCTCGTTGGCGCAATACTCGTTGGAGATACAACAGTGCAGCGGAAACTTTCTACAAGACAACCTCATTAGTAGAGCTGTAGTAGAGTGCCCCAATCCAACTTGAACGAACCCCCAAAGTGAACCTGTAGCGGAATTCAATCTTTAGCGTAAATTGAAAGTGCGCCCCCT
Source organism: Apostichopus parvimensis (assembly GCA_000934455.1). Taxonomy (NCBI): domain Eukaryota; kingdom Metazoa; phylum Echinodermata; class Holothuroidea; order Aspidochirotida; family Stichopodidae; genus Apostichopus; species Apostichopus parvimensis. The sequence goes on along the minus strand of KN884854.1, from coordinate 24,445 downwards.
TTTTTCATAATATTGAGCTTTTAACCCTTGAGCAACCAGACAGCAAAACTGCAGTGTGGTTTTCGACGATGCTATATGAATAATCTTATATGAACTTGACACACTAGGCTGTAGGGTATAGCCAGGATGAACAACATACTTAAATCTAAGTAGTACAGCAAAAAGCATTGAGATATGACAAACAATATTCACATTGGCAGCTGATGACCGAGATGGAAACTTTTCTTGTATTCAGCATACAGATTGATCTCTAGCAAATACAATAGGCTTCTTCTGCTTAATGTTGTATACCTAAAAGCCGTACATTAGGCAGGCGTCGAGCGATTTTCAATCCATGGTCTCCAAGATTTTTCGTATGGTTTGCCTCTCAAACATCTTACTAGGCGAGAGTTATTTTCGTAAACGGCGCCTAGTCATTTCCCTAACATTACTACATCCAAATCTGAAGTTTTTATTTGGCACTGAATCTCGAAAATTGCGAGAAACGACGGAAAACTTAAACAACGGAAGCAAAGATATAATACCGATTATTCACAATGATATCGTCCCTTCCAATACATTAAGCATGTACAAACAGTACGTTTCATTACACACCTATGTACACAGGCATGTATGCAGCGACGTAAGTTAGCGAAACACTTAAGTCAATGGAGATTGTCCAGACTTCTTGATTCATATCTACGGATGCCCTTAAGCTATTCCCAATTGCCAACAGCCTCTTCTATGCTAATGAGGCGTAACGCACATCTATCTAATATGTTGGTCGGTTGGAGATACGGTAGATTATAAAACAAGGTTTCCACAATTTGACCCGTAGTGACACAATATGACATTTGACCTCCATAAAAAGGCAATATACTTCTTGTACTGAACGTGTCACAACTGCATACTTTAATATGAGATTGGTCCAAGCTTCCCTTTTTGAGATATCGTGTTTACAAGTTTTTCACATTTAAACCCCTGGTGACCCCAAATGACCTTCGACTTTCCATATAAACATTATGGTTCTTCTACTCAATGTGGTATACCTACTCACCAAATACTAGATTGGTCCAAACTTCCCTTCTTGAGATATCGTGTTTACAAGCAAGGCGTCACACACGCACCCAGGGTCACCAGTGGTCAAATTGTGTAAACCTTGTAAACACGATATCACAAGAAGGAAAGCTTGGATTACTCTCGTATTTCGTGTGAAGGAGTACCACATTAACTTCAAGATCCCTAATGTTTTTGGTGGAGGTCCAAGTCCATCTGGGGTCACTAGAGGTCAAATTGTGAAAACCTTGTAAACACGATAACTCAAGAAGGGAAGGTTGGACGAATCTCATATTTAGTATGTAGTTGGTACACGTTCATTACAAGATTTTATTGAGGTCAAAGGTCAGTTGGAGTCACCAGACGCCAAATTGTGGTAACCTTGTTTTATAAGCTACCGTGTGCGTTACGCCTCATACGAATATGAGGTTATTGGCAATTGGATATAGTAGTGACCAGGCAACGTTTATGAAACTTAACAGTTCGTCTAGTTGTTTTTTTTTTACTATGACCAATCTCAATGCGAAATAATTGTGTAAAACGGTCTTAGTTTGGCAGTGAGTTCACGACCTTTTGTCTGGATCGGCTGTTGATCTCAATTTCTTCCACCAGCTTCAACATAGCTAGGCCTTAAAAGTAACGTTCGACTTTCGTCACGTCTATGATCATGGGACAACTTGAACAAACCTTGGTAGGCCTGTGAGTAATTGTATGTTGTCTAGGCCAGCAACGGTTGGGTAGAATAGGGTTCGTTTACACAACAACGTGAAGAATACCAGTCAGAATACCAATACACTTTAGACAATTTAAGATGGCAAAACATCTCCTTAATTTTTTCTTAAGGCATTTTCCTACTGGCTATCAGTCATAAATTCGCAAAGTATAGAACAATTTAAGGAGTTTTGAGATAAGATTGCTTTTGTTGCTGCTAGGATTTTTGGAAGATAGATGCTCTTACAACCTCAGATTTTCATTGCGTAAAGATCGCTTTGATTTAGGCATTGTAATGGAGTTTCTTTTCGCGCACCAATCTGCAGCTAAAAGACAGGATAAATAACGGGCAAATGTATATAATCAAGTAGCGGTTCAAAGTAGCAATAAGTTACTGTATATAGGCTTAGGACTCGCGCACACGTAGCTACTGTATATAGTATATACCTGGTAATATAGGAGCCATAATGTAAAGGAATTAGCCAAGCTATCTTCGTAAGGGTTCATACAAACTTTTAATTGTTTGAGACATAACAGTAGGCCTATCTGCTTATTTATCATTCTGCGACATGTTTACTTTGTTCAACACTTACTTTTGGTAGAAAAAGTTTAAATTTCATACTGCAAAGAAACATGACTTTCTCATGCGCAATTACTTATAGCACCATGTATCTGTCTAACCTAACTGCCTAAACCTTTGTTCATAGAAAGCATTGATGTTGCAGATCTGTACTTTGGAGACTTGAACAATAATCATAGTCCTAGTGGCGAGTGGAATTTGGCGAGTAGAGTTTTAGTCACGGTCAGCGAGTACGTAGAAATATTAGTCGAGGCCTGAAAACCTTGAAAACATGATTTCAAATGGTAGAAATCATGGATACCTTTCATATATGGTATATGGATTTGCCATATTGAGTAAAAGAATCCTGTTGCTTGACATGTGAGGTCAAATCTCCTTTGAGGTCACATGATATCTAACGATGGAAATCGTGGATACCTCTAATATTTGGTGTATGGAGTCATAACATTGAGTACAAGACTCCTATTGTTTTTTGTGTATAGCCACGTACAGTAGACTGACCTGTGTTTATCTTGCCAAAGTTTTATTGTATCAAAATGGTCGTTAGGGCCATTTCTATTGTAAAAGGCATTTCTGGTTATACTAACAACCAGAAGTCTAGTGCACTGAAGTCATCGAAACCTCAATGCATTTTGCATTCTGGTTTTATCAGGATTTATGGGCTGTCGACTCACGTCGTCCCTGTTGACAAAGTTCCCTAAACTTTACACCACTATTGTTGAGTCTAGACCATCGCACATTGTGATGTTCAAAGAATATATCAAACTTGGAGAGTTTATCCTCAAGAGCATCAATCTGGAACATGATAACGAGGCAGCAGTATTGCACAGGTGCACTGGAAGGTGTAGTTTTCAGCATTCACTCAAATACCAAGGTTCATGTAGTTTCCAGCATTCACTCAAAAGTACCAAGCTTCATGTAGTTTCCAGCATTCACTCGAAGTACCAAGCTTCATGTTGTTTCCAGCATTCATTCGAAGTACCAAGCTTTATGTTATTTCCAGCATTCACTCGAAGTAACAAGCTTCATGTAGTTTCCAGCATTCACTCGAAGTACCAAGCTTCATTTATTTCCAGCATTCATTCGAAGTACCAAGCTTCATTTATTTCCAGCATTCACTCGAAGTACCAAGCCTCATTTATTTCCAGCATTCATTCGCTTTATCATTTTCCGGAAGAAACCGTCAAAGGATTTCTGAGGTGTTAAATAATGGCGGTATTCTTCTTTTGATATTGGGTTGAAGGAAACGTTACAGTAGAGCTCTTTTATAGTTTGCTTAAGAAAAGTTTCTTCTTATTTACTTGAAATCATCTCCTTAACTCCATAAAGACGCTTAAAGGTATTTAAAGAAACCTTACACAATCTCTCCTCTCCTAACCCTTTGAACATTTTATTTATAACTTCTTCGTAGATTATTCTGATATGTAGCGGTTCCCGTGGCGTTACCATATGCCACTGCCAGACATAAACTTCTTGAACAACAACAATGCAGGGATCATCAAACCGATAGGACACAGCATTCCATTCGCTTCAATGAGTATTGTTGTGAAATCTGTGAGAAGCTTTTACAATTATCCGTAGATAATGATCTTCACACGTTGTTGCAATGTTATCTTTATTATATCTTTATCTTTATATCTTTATTCAACAACTGTGTATGATTTCTGAATGGAAGAAGGGATAAGAACATAGGGTAACTAGTAAATACACGTAGGAAGAACAAAATGCGATAACATGTTACCAGCCCCCCCCCCCCCCCCCTCCCACAAACACACAGTAAGGAAACAACCAAACTGATATCTCGTGATACTTTAAGTAGGCGTTCAAACTTCTGCCACTAATAGGCATCCGTACATAACATTAACAAGTAAACCCAAGTGACCGTCACAACGTGGGAAGAAAGATCAGTCAGACCCGAGAACTCGTGACTTCTGGGTCAAACTTGTCACTTAGGGTAGACAAGAAGAAGGTTGGGGTTGGTCAAATAATAACTGTAGACAAAGAGAGATCCTTCGACCAGTTTACGTGTTAGTGTTTGTGACCTAAGCTAAAGGGATTATATTTTGTTGACGGGGTTCATAATTGGTCTGCCCTTGCTGGAAGCATATAGAATAAAGTTCAGTCAACAATGGGTCTATACTCTTGTTAATGTTCACATCGCTGGTAACTGTTACCCATACCGTGTTCCTGTAGTATACCGGACAGTGTTCCTATTCCTGCAGATTAATATTACTGCCTACACTATTACTTTTCCATCGGCTATCGGGAAAGTTGTAAATCTTTCTTTTTGAAGTAATTTCGAATTGGTTACAGTAGTTCATTCAAGATACTTAAAGCTTACGAAAACTCTGTTCGAAATTTGTATCAATATAATGCAAACCACTTAACACAATAACATCAAAATGGATTTAAAGCTTTGAAATTGTTGCAACGATCAATTATCCCAAACAAAAAGGCGAGAATAAGTTGATGTTCGTACATCCTGAAACAAAAACTAATTTGAGTTTTTAGTATAAGGTTGACATTAATGTTCATGTTAGTGTGGACATTAGTGTTCATGTTAATTTGGACATTAATGTTTCTGTTCCGTGTCGCTCTGTTATCTGTGTTGTAAGCTGCACGCCTCTGTCATCGGTCTCTTCATTCTAGACAAATTAAGAGGAATGTTTGAGAACAGTGACACATCAGACGACGCTGTAGGGACCGTTGTTTTCCCGCCTTCGGTGCAAGAAAAAGCTGAAAACATCACATACAACAATGAAATATCAATAACTTGTTTAATGTGCCTTATCTTTTCCAGAACCTTCCAACAAATACAAACACATTTAAACAATAAGAACTTCACCAGACTTAGACACGCTACTATGGTGACCGTGTCAAAGGTCATCATAGGGGTGAAGGCAAAAAGAACGATAACCTTTACAGCTTGTCAAGTTCTACAATTACAGTCAATAAACTAATCCAACTATAATTGTATAATCTTTCCTTCCTTGTGAAGAAAGTGACAGATATGCATATCGTGGCATCACTGCCACTGTCGTTTTAGAAGCTAAATCAGGGGAATACTAGCTAGCTGCCGGGCGACGTGAAATGAACTGTTTGTTAAACTGTCTAGTCTGTGCATATATGATATAAGCTAGAGAATGAGGCGACAACGCTTTGTACAACATTTTCTATTCTGTGTAATAAATAAACATCTCCAGAATGAATGGTACGACGTTACCCCATCGACAACTGTCCGAAGATTGTGATTGTTACAAACGATCGTTCCAAGTAATCATACAGAGCAGCATAAAACGGGATGTTTCGACGTCTTTATTGGATGACCTCTTAAATTCGAGAATAGTGCCAAAGCTTAAAGAAAGTGCTGTAGGAAAAGAGGAAGATCTTCGCATTCTGGGAGTTGGATCGGGAACAGGTAGAATTAAAATATATCTCAAATATGTATTAATGCAAAGCTTTCCACACAATTCAATATATATTGATATTATGTAACGTGAATAATTCAGTCTTTATCTGTGTACCTTTCATGTATTTGAGTCATCTTAGGTTTATATGTAAAATGATAGAAGCCTCAGGTTTTCAAATACTGTGCGAATGCTATATCCGTACTCGTACGAGCCTCATGTATCCTTTATTTTAAATCTTGGCTTCACCAGGCTAATAATACACACCGGACGATAAACCACACAGTGCATGCCTGTTTTGTAGAGGATTGAAATAAAACTAAAAGTAGAGTCTGCGGTCAGTATGGCGTCCGTTCGAGCATACAAGTATTAATTCGTACAAAATGGAAGTATATACATGTGGTGTTGATTTATGATTACCTTTGTTTTAGTCTGTAAGCTTTCAATTCAAGACGGCAACGCAAGGACTAGGCTAACTCTGGTAGTTCAGCCAATACTCATAGCTAGTACAGTAACTACTGTTCATGTTCCACAACCCTGCATCAGTAACTACTGCACTGTGTATGTAACACGGTAACATGTGTTACAGGTGGCACAGTAATTACTGCAAGTTTTTTCTTACTGCAAATTTATTTATTTTTTAAATTAACGCAAATTTGCACCTGTCGGACTCGTACTTCAACGTGTAACAGCTTTCCAGTATTTCCTGTGCCAACTGTAACACATGTTACCGTGTTGCGAACACAGCGCAGTAGTTACTGATGCACGGTTGTGGAACATGAACAGTAGTTACAGTACTAGCTATGAGTATTGGGTGGGTAGTTGTAGAAAACAATTTCCAAGCAAACACGTTCATTAAAATTACAGCAGTGTAACCAGGGCGTCGCAAGTTAAGAACAATTTTTCATTCGTTAAAAATAAGTACAGGTTGAATAAAATTATGAAATAGATTCTTCACCTTTATTTCAAAAGTTGCAAAATATAGCAACTTTTTGCTTGAAAATACTTACTTGTTTTAATGACGATTCTCTCTATTCATGGACAGGACACATAGATCTACAGATCACATCAACCTTGCTAACAACATTCCCCGAGATACAGAGCAGTGTCGTGGAACCAGTACCATAGCACATTGCTATATACAAGGACAACGTAAAGATGGGAAAATATTCATCAATAAGATGGGACTGGCATCAAATGACTTGGAAGGAATATTATGGAACAGGAGCTCTTAAAAATAAGGAATTTCATTTTATTACCGCCATTCATGTGATGTATTATTTTGAAGATCTGGAAGCCACTGTGCATCAACTCCTTGATTCCTTGGTTGGCGAAATTTTGTACATGATTGTTAGAGCATGTAGGTTTTTCATCTTCGTTTACACAGGTACTTCGTTTCTGCTCTCATTTGCAGACATTCGTTCCTCGTTTTCTAATTGGACAATTTAACACTACAGGAGTCTTATAAATACAGTGCCAATTGGAGGTGAATGTTGTAGTTATACTATTTCCAATTATCCAAATCCGCAGAGGGTTCAGTTAGAACATCCGGGCAGTGTTCGAGCAATATTCAGACCACAAGGTTGATAACTCTTTATATTTGTTTTGTTTTGTTACTTGGGTTAGGCATGTGCAACAAAATTCAAAGTTATGTCGACATGTGTATGGATATGTTATGAGTATTAACGCATCACTGTTAACACATGACCTAACTTTACAAAAGAGTAACATGGAAGTTTTTCAAGTTTGAACAAGTGGAAACGGCACAACAAAGTCATTTAAAAGAGCAGAGAAATTTCTCCGTCACTCTCGTCATAACAAACATGTGTCCTAATGCGGGTATACGAAATGTCTGTTCTTTTGTAATACAAACTGATAAAGCGCTCGAACCCTGCTGTGTTTATGAATCGAAGTACAAGTAGTTATTCTTTTTCTCCATATAGAACACCCACAGGATTTCGAATTTGTTGATCGGTTTGCTGTACTGGGTACAAATATCTTTAGCGAGTACAACGCCGCTACAATCACAAAGATGTTGCAAAGACTTCATATTAAGTATGATTCGATTCGACTGAGAAGCAGCGTTGATATTACAGCTTGCTTCGACAAGAATGATAAAGAGGGCCAGCCAGTGGCGGAGCTAGGGGTATTGGTCAGAGGGGGCGAGAATGGTCTATAGGGGCGCTTTCGACACTATCTAAGCAGAGCGCCACCACAGGTTGGCGCGGAGCGTACAAATTTTTTTTTGATTTTTGAGTAAAGATACTCCCTAGATCGCCGGAAATGACCCTTTCCGGGCCTTGCTAATTTGCAGATAAACGAAGAATAAATAGCCGTTAGAGCATTTTGTCAGAAAATTACAGCAAGAAAATGTGACAAATGCCAAAAGGTAGATGAGAGCGCAATAAAAAAGTCAATAATCGCGAATAAGTAAAAAGTGGTAAAAAGCTGAAAAGGGCGCCAGCAGTCCATTTGAGTCCGTCAGAGGGGGGGGGGGGCTTTCGCTCCCCCCCTGACTGTATGGACGCTCCGCCACTGGGACCAGCTTCTCCTGGACTCCATTATGAAAACAATTGGTTTCCAAGACGCCTTCCCTGCGGAAATAGTCAAAGATGTCCTTCAATGCTTTCGATCTTCGCAGTTTTCTGAAAAGGTCGAGGAAAAGGTCTTGTTTCGAAATGACTGGGAAGCCATTATTGTCAGTAAATAATTAATTGATATTTGTATTGTTACCTCGGGAAGGGTACTGGGAAGCTGTAATTGTCAGTAAATATTTATACGATATTTGTATTGTTACCGTGGGAAGAGTGTCAATGGAAGAACCTTTTAATTTTATCATTGTTAGTCATTACTCGTCATTGCTCGGTCGTCTCGTTTTATAGCAAGTATTATATGTTCGGTTATAGTTTAAGCGTCTCCATATGAGTAGAACAAACACGGAATCTATTTAACATTATCCTAGCAAGGAAAGCATTCTATCCCGATTCTGGCATCAGTTTATATAAGTTGGGACAACATGTTTGCAATTGGCTAGTTAATTTTCATAGAACTTCAATATCTGACATGTAGGCTACTTTTAAACTGATCCCATTTGTAACGGGCTCCGTCTATTGTTAGAATGTCCATCAAAACCTCAAGTATTGTACTCACGTGCATGAATCAATGTCAGTGTTGTTCGACTATGCGATTGATATCTACGAATTATATGTAATTAAGTTCGACTAGATTCCATCAAATAACTACAGATTGATTTTCATGTTAACACTATGATTAGGTCTATGATAATGGTCTCTTAGCCAATCAAATGGAAACGCGAATCGATTATGTCATCAGTTGCTTCTTTGTGAATATCGTCATCAACTTTACATAAACTATTACTAATTAACTAAGAAATGAAACGACTCTTGGTCGGTCTTGATAACAGCGTACAGAAATGAATAATTATTTGAATATTCATAGATACATGATCACATTAATTACATCTACATCATTATAACTTGATATTCAGATTCAAGAATAGATACTGTCACTAAGCTATATATATATGCACACCGTAAGACTAGAAACAAACATGGAACAATTATTTGTCTTAATGCAAATTGTTGAAAAGTACGCAAACACTAGAATTAATTGATTAATCCAAAGTAAACAACTTCGGCTATAAAAACTTAAACAATGTCATTCCTTTGTGATAACTTTCCCACCCGCAGAGAAACGAGTCAAACAAACGAAAGTGACTTTGGTTAATACAATGACCACATTTTAACATCTACCTCCTTTCGGTTGATTCTTTAAAATCCTTGCGATCAACTGACTGATACATTCCAATATTTTGATTTTTAGATCACCGTAAGCACTTCCACATAATTTTCGATAACTTTGACATATTTTGGTATCTCAGTAGGTAGTTATATATCGTATATATGGTATACCCCAACCGTGAGTATATAATGCGGTGGGAACGAATTATGATGTTACGACAAAATATATCAATTGTTTTCACCAATGTCCTTAACCTGTTCTAGTTCATGTGAAGTTAGCTGGTCCTCTGTCATTAATAACACGACTCTTGAGCACCACTCCCTTTCAGATACACACCTATAAAGCGTCACTCTCTATAAGATACACAGCTCTAGAGCACAACTCCCTCTCATATACACGGTGCTCCAGAGCACAACTCCCATTCATATACACGGTGCTCCAGAGCACAACTCCCTCTCATATACACGGTACTTAACTCCCACTCATATACACGGTGCTCCAGTGCACAACTCCCACTCATATACACGGTGCTGCAGAGCACAACTCCCTCTCATATACACGGTGCTCCAG
>KN884853.1:61070-73935 GCA_000934455.1 Apostichopus parvimensis | reverse complement strand
CGTTCCCCATCCCCCATAACTTAGATTTCAACCCACTACCTCCATGCTTCCTAACTCCACAGTAATTTCCGTTGCGGAAAACCTCGTGCCAAATATGAATCCATATTACCCAGCGGACTGTGGAAAATTCCCAATGTTGACTGTGATCTAAGACCGCATTCCCACACTTACATAGTGTACTGTGTTCTTTGATAGAGGGCAATTATATAGGTGAAACAGGTTCTCGGTTCCGCTTACGTTTTAACAATAAAATCAAAAATCAAACTTTAGCAGGATTCCCCGTTTCCGAACATTTCAATCGTCATTGCCTGGAACTTCAAATCCGTAACAGATCGTAAACGAAAAGAAATCGATTGGATCGTTTCGTATTAAGTCTACTGTGTTCTTTGTAAAGAGGACAATTATGTAGATGATACAGATTTTCGGTTCCGCTAACGTTTTAATAATCACAAAAATTAAACTTTTGCAGGATTCCCCGTTTCCGAATATTTCAATCTTCATAGACATTCTCTCAAAAACCTTAAATGTATCTTAATTGCCTGGAACTTCAAATCCGTAACTGAAAGTAAACGAAAAGAAATCGACTGGATCGTTTCGTATTAATTCAACTGTGTTCTTTGTAAAGAGGGCAATTATGTAGGTGAAACAGGTTCTCGGTTCCGCTTACGTTTCCATTATCACTAAACAGAATATCAAACCTTGCAGGATTCAACGTTTCCGAACATTTCAACCTTCATAGACATTCTCTCAAAAACCTAAAATGTATCTTAATTGCCTCGAACTTCAAATCCGTAACTGAACGAAAGCAATCGATTGGATCGTTTCGTATTAAGTCAACTGTGTTCTTTGTAAAGAGGGCAATTATGTAAGTGAAACAGGTTCTCGGTTCAGCTTACGTTTTAATTATCACTAAAAAATATGAAACTTTTGCAGGATTCCCTGTTTCAGAACAATTCAATCTTCATAGACATTCCCTCAAAAACCTAAAATGTATCTTAATTGCCTCGAACTTCAAATTCGTAACTGAACGAAAGAAATCGATTGGATCGTTCGTATTTATTCTCAAATCACCGGCCTCAACAAAGACTTAGTACTTCCAAAACATCTAAGAGTTCCACAAACATATGTAATCCGTTCTTTATTTGTTCCTTTACCCGCTTCCTATATAGTAATGGTTTATTGGTATTAATTCCATCACTGCCGCTCGTACTTATCATACTTTCCTTGTGTTTTTCATTTTGTAGTTTCACAGTAGATACTGTCTTGCTCGTATCGCAATCTATGACATTATGCTTTCTTATGTTACAACACATTGTCTCGAACCGCAACTGTTATCAATTATTCTTGATTGCAATTCGATGAACCTCAAAAGCTATATATAGTATTGTTGGTGTTAAATTAATAACAATAAGAACATCAAAACGATTATAGAGCATTTGCCACGACAAAGAAAATAGAGGAAGAAAAAAAAAACCCACTCATGTTATTTCAGAAGCTTCGCAAGAAAGTAAGGAAATTGTGTAAGACGTCTGTAGGAGTGACAAAAGAGGCTCAGTAAATCTAGTAGAAGAATTTATATTATTTTAACCATAATGAGATGGAAGAACGTTTAGGATGTTTCATCTTCCCGCTGTGTAAAGTAAACATTTACCGTTATTCCAATAAACTACTGTCACTTTCGTTATTGCAAATGGTAGATCCATCGGAATACTGGATTTTATTTGTAGAAGAATATAACCTACCGAAAGAAAATAGAGGAAGAAGAAAGAAAAAGGAAACACTCATGTTATTTTAGAAGCTTCGCAAGAAATTAAGGAAATTGTGTAAGACGTCTGTAGGAGTGACAAACAAGGTACAGTAAATCTAGTATAAGAATTAATATTATTTTAATAATAATAATAAATTACATATTTGTAGCGCTTAATAGAGCGTGTCAAAGCGCTTTACAAGGTATGAAAGAGACAAAGGAAACCAAGGAAACCAAGGAAAAAAGAAACTAGGAATCAAACAGAAATGTTTTAAGTTGTTTCTTGAAAATACAAAAGGAGGGAGAGTCACGAATGTGAAATGGGAGTTCGTTCCAAATTGAAGGCGCAGGGACAGAAAAGGCACGGTCGCCATAACGAGTGCGGGTACGTTGACCAGGAGTTATATGCAAGTGCGCATGATAGGTCTAGCGTAACTGTAGTTGACCGCGCAAAGGAATATGAAGGTCAATGATACATTGAGTGGCAAGGCCGTTGATCGCTTTGTAGGTGTGAAGTAGGATTTTTAACTGGATGCGATGAGAGACGGGAAGCCAATGCAATGAACGGAGTACTTGAGTGATGTGATCAAACTTTTTAGTGAGTGAGACTAGGCGCGCAGCAGCGTTATGAATTCTCTGAAGGGGAGCTATTTGAGAAACTGGCAAATTCACATACAAACTGTTGCAGTAATCCAGATAGGAGGAACAAAAGCGTGAACCAGTCGTTCAGTTGAGCCTTGATCTAGATACCTCCTGAGTTTACTAATTTTTTAAATACCACACGCAGCTGAACGACAAGTGTTCTGAATATGTTTTCGCATATCGAGTTTATCGTCATGCAAGACACCAAGATCACGTGTATTTTCGGAAGTAGTTATGACATTTGTACCAACAGTGAGGTCAAATAGGTTACTCTTATCTCTAAACTGGGAGGTGACGTGGATAACTTCGGTCTTTGAATCGTTAAGGAGTAAAAACTATTGCAAGTGGACCATTGCTTGATGCCAGCGATACATTTGGAGAGACTGGTTAGACATGTTTCATGATCATTTTGTTTCATGATAATGTAAAGTTGCGTATCGTCAGCATACATAACGTGTTGAACACCCTTTATGTGAATCGATAAGATTACTTAAAGGACCAATATACAAAATGAGTTCAAGTGGTTCAAGGACAGACCCTTGTGGAACCCCCAAGGTATTAGGTGAGGATACGATAGAGAATCATTTACGACGATAGTTTGCTTTCGGTCTTCAAGATAGGACTCAAGCATCTTTATAGCCGATCCAGTAATACCGTAGCTATGCTTAAATCTTTCAATGACGATTTGCTGGTCAATTATGTCGAAAGCTGACGAGAAGTCAAGCAAGACGACGACAGCCTCAAGACCTTTATCAATAGCAATGAGCATATCGTTGTAGATTTTTATGAGAGCAGTCTCGGTAGAGTGGAAACTACGATATGCCGATTGCATCATAGAGAAAAGCCCACAGTCGTGTAAATAAATCCGCAATTGCGCAGTAGCAATTTTCTCTAAAACCTTCCCGAGAAACATTAGTTTGGCAATGGGTCTGTCATTACCTACAGTGTAAGTCATTATGATTTAAATTCGATTTCTTTAATAGTGGTACAACATGGGCCACTTTTAAAGGTTCTGGAAATGAACCCGAAGAGAGAGGTATATGTATAATGTGAGTAATGTACGGGAGAAGAACGTCAGTACAGGGTCCAGTTTGCCGGATTTTGAAAGACACTCCATGATAGTCTTGCGTATTTGACTCTCAGTGACAGGTCCGAAGGAGGTGAATTCACTTTTGCAATCAGCACCCACATCGGGGAGAACAACTGGACTTGGTGACTGTGTTAACTTTGTTGACTTTGTCGTTAAAGAAGGCAGCAAAATCTTTAGCGCATGCCTCATTGGACTCGTGGTCTGGAAGGACTGTATCAGACTTGGCAGTGCACAGCTTTTGGACGAAACGGAAGAGGTTTTTGTTATCCCAGGTAGTGATTTCTGCTGTTACGTATTCTGATTTTGCTCTCCCAATTAATTGGTACAGCATTGCTTACTATACAACAGCCTATAGACCTCTAACCCTGTTTTAATCCAAGTGCGCTCAGCACGTCGTCGCATCCGCTTAGATTCCCTAATGTATTCTGTGTACCAAGAAGCATTTGGTCTCAGCGAAACAAATGAGGTCTTGACGGGTAGGTGTTTGTCTATCAAATGGCGGAGAGAGGATTAATATTGCACAATTGCATCATATGGATTCGATATATACAATAACTTCTAACCATAATGAGATGGAAGAACATTTAGGTTGTTACATCTTCCCGCCGTGTAAAGTAAACATTTACCATTGTCCCAATAAACAACTGTCAGTTTTGTTATTGCAAATGGTAGATACATCGGAATACTGGATTTTATTTGTAGAAGAATATACCCTACGTTTTGCAACAGCAATGTTGACACCTTTATTATACCTTATCTTCTTCGTTTGTTTTTATTCTTTCTTTCTTTTTCTAAAACTATGTCCATTTCAGAAATAAAATGAAAGCAAAAGTAACACTTTAAGGGTTCCAGGATTATTTCCAATTTTGAGGGGGTGAATTCTCCGGCATAATGAGAACAAGGCTCTTCCAATTGTGCTCTAAATTGATCGAAAATATCCTCATCGTGTATATGAACTTTGCCTTTTGCGATAAGTCACTCTTCGCCGGATTGGAAGAATGTTATATACCTGAATATTCTCATAGAGTACATTCTTACTCTTTTGAAATAATTTAAAGTAATGAAATGACCGATTAATTTTAATCCTAATTAAAGAGTCAATAATAATAATAAAATAGTACTTATATAGCGCGTTCATCAGCAACGCTGCTCGAAGCGCTTTACAGGAATTGAAACAATTAATACACAGTAAACATTTAAAATACAGAAAACATTCAAAAGCAAATAGTACAAAAATATCGCCTAAAAGGTATATACCATTAAACTGATAAAAGGATAGAAAAATACATTAAAGCTATGGTGATACAAACAAAAATACTTTACAGGATTTGAAACAGTTAATATACAGTAAACATTTAAAATACAGGTCACATTCAAAAGCAAATAGTACAAAAATATCGCCTAAAAGGTATATACCATTAAACTGATAAAAGGATAGAAAAATACATTAAAGCTATGGTGATACTTTACAGGATTTGAAACAGTTAATATACAGTAAACATTTAAAATACAGGACACATTCAAAAGCAAATAGTACAAAAATATCGCCTAAAAGGTATATACCATAAAACTTATACAAGGATAGAAAAATACATTAAAGCTATGGTGATACAAAAAAATACTGTACAGTTCAAAAATCAAAGGCAATTTTAAAATAATATGTTTTCAGCGATGTTTTAATACTGGCA
The DNA here is from genome assembly GCA_000934455.1 of Apostichopus parvimensis. Taxonomy (NCBI): domain Eukaryota; kingdom Metazoa; phylum Echinodermata; class Holothuroidea; order Aspidochirotida; family Stichopodidae; genus Apostichopus; species Apostichopus parvimensis. Next base: position 68,768 of record KN884853.1, on the reverse strand, counting down.
AGGCTTGCGCAGGTACGTATTGAATTCGGCAAGGCATTTCATAGCTTGGGCGCACATACAGCAAATGCCTTGCCCCCAGTTTTTTTCTTTGTTCTCATTTCTTGAAGCAGTCCCTGTGATGATGAGGGTAATAATCGGCTGGGAACATAGGGTGCCAGGAGATCGCCGATGTAGTCGGGGCGAGGCCATGTAGAGCTTTATATGTCAGAAGATTGATTTTGTACTTAATTCGGTACTCTACTGGAAGCCAATGTAAAGACCTGAGAATTGGCTGGCGTTATATGGTCTCTCCTCTTCACTCTACAAACTACTCGAGCAGCGCTGTTCTGGTCTTGTTGCAGTTTACGAGTGACGTATCCCGGTAAACCGAACAGGAGGCTGTTGACATAATCCAAGCGTGATGTTATGATAGGATTAGTTAGCGTTGCGGCAGCGTCTTGTGTTATAAAGTGGCGTATACGAGCAATCTGCCGGATGTGTGAGTAACAGGTTCTTATTACGGTGTTGATATGTGGCATTATGTTCAATTCCGAGTCAAGAATTGCACCTAATAAAACGTATTGAGACACTTGCTGGAACATCTGTCGTGCTTATTCTGATGAAACGTATATGAGATATGTTCTTTCTTACTGTTGGTTTAGCAATGATTAGAAACTCTTTCTTCGCATCGTTCAGTTTTAGGTGATTGTCTGCCATCCATTCGCGTATTTCCAAGATTGCATCCTCCATACAATTCAAAGTAACATCAGCATCTCGCGGGTCACATGACACATATAACTGTGTGTCATCGGCATACATGTGCATATTGATACCATGTTTCTCCGCGATTGAAAGTAATGGAGATGTATAGAGTGGGTACAAATATGGTTCCAATACAGAACCTTGAGGGAGGCCGGTCACGAGATCCTTGACAGATGAAGTATAGCCGTTTATATTCACTGATTGCGTGCGTTGCTTGAAATAGGACGTCATCCAGTGCAGAATGTGCAGATCCCGTAACTGCAAAGGATTCGGTGAGACGATGCAATAACAGGTCATGGTTCACAGTGTCAAATGCTGCACTCTGATCTAACGTTACTAGGAACACGCAGTGGTTTTTATCTATTGCACATTGCCAGTAAGTCATTCGTTATTTTTACCAGCGCCGTTTCGGTACTATGGCACTTCCTATATGCAGATTGATTCTGTTGATATAAATTATTTTTTTCCAGATGCTCATGTAACTGTCCCACGACCACTTTTTTGACAAGTTTATTTATTTTATATTTTCAATCAGTCAGAAACATAAGCCTTTTTCGAATTGCTTCTTTGCTATATCGGAGCTTCTAAGGGTGAAAAACAATTTAGTTTTTCGCAGTATTGAAATTTATATATATTTTTTTTATGTGTTACATGCTTTTGGTTAAACTGAGGAACAGATGTTCTTTATTACGCCGGTAATTGTTTAATTTCGAGGGAAGAGACGAATTCAAGTCTCAAAATCTCCACTACGGTATAGATCTAACAACATACGGCTAGAATCTTCTATATAATACAGTACTTCGTTAATGAAACAACAAATACCTATTCTATCTCTCTCTATATAGTTTGCCCTGATAAAAATCCCCTCGTATTCTGCATCAGTCATTAATTTAAATTTAAAAAAGACGTTAATATGGAGAATATTGAGACTACGAGGCTAAACGATGGCAGGCTAAACACGTAACGTATACGGATCGCTTGAAATTTACCAATTTTTATTGCGAAAAGGAGCATTTATCTGCACAGAATTGTATTCAGTTACTTATTAATTGTATAATACGTCCAATATCATGTCTCAAGAAAATAGACGAAGAGGCAGACCATCAAAATCAGCCACAAAATCTTCACCCAAAGGCGCACGTGCTTTGCCCGAGTGTGTGGGCCTATTGCGCTACATATCTGAGGAGCACGAGGTTGACGAGGATTTAAGTGATATAGATGTAGAAGGAGGTTGGAAGACTTCAATTTTAGAGTTCCAACAAACTGTGGCAGATGCCATTAAAACTCTCCAAGCCTCGATCTCGAAATTGGAAAAAGACTTGGGCAAAGCTGTGGAATTTCAGACAGAACGTGTAGACACATTAGAATTAAAGATGGCGGCCAAAGAAAAAGAATGCGAGGATCTTTCCCGTAAAATCACGCGCTTGGAGCAGACAATAGAATCCACCAACACCGAAGTTAATAAACAGGAGAGGATAGCATGAAGGAACAACTTTCGTATTGTTTACCGACCATCCTGAGATATCAATGGGGAGCAATGGGGAGAGATCGCCACACATTCTAGTCCGGTGCCTTTCATATATAGAGATACAAGGTCGCTATCATGAAAGCCAGACGAACGACCCTAGCAGTCCAGTCATTTTTTATTGTCGATGATCTAACAAAAATCGATCTGACTGAAAAGAAGAAATGATCGCCTTAAGTCAGCGATCTGTACACGCAAGGTACCAAACTTCGTTTTATCGGAGGAATATGGAGAGAAGCTTCGGGAAAGTCATACCAGTTCCGAGAACTTTTCATTGTTTCTTCTTAATTTGGACAATTACTGGATCAGTTTCGCTATTTTAAAAATGGATTAAAAGTCCTGTAAGTATGTATTACAAAACTTATTATTCTCCTTTGATTATTGCAAAAACCTCCGCTAAGCAGTGGATACAGCCTGTAGGGTGTTATTATTTTTTAGGCTCTTCATACAGGTTCCATATGAGCCGTATCAGTTGGATGGACGTTTATCCATTTGGGGTTAACGTCCTGGCCAATTGTATATAGGTTTTCTCTTTTGTTTACCTTTAAAAATACCTTTACTGTCCCGACTAACCCTAGTTTCAATAACCTCTTTAAAGAAGAAATAGACAACTTTTTCCACAGAAATGCTAATAACCCCTCCCATGCCTCAATGGTACTTTAGATAACCAAAACCCCCTAACCAAACCAATTAACCATAACGAATGGAAAAGGGCAATGAACAAATAAAAAAAATATTTCTTCCCTGGGAAAGATGGGGTCATGTACACAATGCTCAAAAACTGCCCAGATAACTTTATCAAACTAACTCTACATTTCTTTAACGAGACACTCCGAACAGGCTATAATCCAAAGCCATGGAAACATGCTCTTACAATACTTATAGTTAAACCAAACAAAACCCTAGCTAACCCAGAAAACCACAGACCTATATATAAACCTACTGTTAGCAATAGCAACAATTTTCGCAAAGTAATGGACAACAGAAGAAGAACCCACCTAGAAAGCAATAACCTCTTTAATACCTCTCAATCCGGATTTAGAACAAATAAATCTACAATTAACCCCATTGCTAGATTAACTGAAGAAATTAAAATATGATTTAAAAGTAAACTTAGCACAACGGCAGTCTTCCTTGATGCTGAAAAGGCATTCGATAAAACCTGGCATAATGGTCTCAAATACAAATTATTCAAATTCATTCCATCCATTCCGATCCTTTCATTCTTGAAGCTGGCACTCCACAAGGCTCAGTACTTAGTCATCTTTTATACTCTTTGTATGTAAACGACCTACCCACCAATAAAGTCAGTAATACAAAAATTAGCCAATTCGCCGACGATATAGCCATGTGGAACACATGTAAAACAGTCGCAAATGCATTAAATTACTTACAACACTAAAGCTTTATAATAGAAGAGTGGTGTTACCAGTGGCGAATAAAAATAAACCCAATCAAGAGTAAATTCATCATATTTGAATACCCGTTTAGTAGAAATAAAATAAAACCAAGACAATCAACCTATTTAATAATACAATAAATAATAGTAAAGAAGCTATTTTCCTAGGCGTAACAATCGATAAAGAACTAAAATATAAAACTCATATAAATAAAGTTAAGGGGATAGCATGGAGAACCCTTAAGACTCTAAGAACATTAAATAATACAAACATATTAAGAGCCGAAACTCTCCTCAAAATCTATCATTCCAAAATCAAACCTATTCTTCTGTATGGTAGTTTCGCCTTTATTAGATCTCCGACCTTTAATAAATTAAATAGCATAAATAACTCTGCCTACCATATCTGCCTCAAAACCTCAAAATATACTACCAATAAACAACTATATGATATTGGCAAAACATCCAGCCTTGATATAACTATCAAAAACTTTAACACCAAACTTCTTAAAAATAACTTAATACATGACCCTCTAATAAAAAATCTACTCCTTGAATATGTAATCTCAACCACTCACTCTAAGCTTAAATCAAACAGAATCAAAAGAAATGGCTACAGACTTATATATATTTTTAAAGCCTTACTCTACCTGAGGAGGAAGAGGAGATATCTTCGAAAACGTTCGAACAAACATGACGCTTGTAAATATTATTGTTTTGTGTTGCTCATTTATTTGGTTCTGTACAATCAAAAGTACCCTGGATATCCTTAAGTTTAACTCGTGGAAGGAGGCCTCGGCCTTACCAGAGGGGGCATGGGGGACAGGTGGCCCCTAAGACCTATAGGAAATCGGTGGCTAGAGTGCTTGTGAGCTATGCAGCACAGCAACCGGGAGGGATATGAATGCTCTCTTCTCCTTAACATGTTTCCAGCCTGGACAGGGGCAGCCTTCCAACTCCACTTTCGCCTTACCACAATTCTCATTGTTTTACTTAACAAAAAAAAAAACACGGCTCGTCTTATACACAAACTCTTTCCTTTCTGCTAAGAATGACTTAGGTCCTTATTAAAATAGTTGCAAGATACTGATAAAAAATATATCCATTTAATTTAAATATATGTGTGTATCTATGCATTTTGTTGTATAAATACATTTCCAAATTCTGCAGGAGCTGGGCTTAGCCCAGCTCGATCAGAGTACTGACTTTACAGTCACTAACGTCAGTCATTTTGTTATATTTTATTATTGTCATCTTTAATGAGGGTAGTCCTGCTCAGTGCAGAAGCACTGCTTTTCCAGAGGAGCCCTCAAGTACAAAAGACATATATAATCATTCAGCCTCATGATCCCGATGATTCCCTATGGGGAAATGGAAGGGTGGTATTTGTGTTTCAGAAACCTCCGTCGAACACTCGCAGTCACTTGAGGCTATCAGGGGGTTATGAATTGAGCATGATGCATGATTTCATCGCAAATCTTGTTAATTATGCATTCTGTCTCAAATACAACACGAAGTAGGTATAGTCTAAGGGTTGTTTTTTTCCTTCAAATTTTATGTCCAATTATATACTTTTTTCCACAGCCACACTTTCCCTGCCCCACTTTCCCCCTACATTCCCCCGCCCTACTTTCCCCGAACCTCCAACCTTGATTCTGACATGAGTTTATAGTAAATTTAAGCATATACAATAACATATTAAGGTCAATACCATCATAATTCGTAGAATATTTAAAAAACAAACAAATATTAACTAAACTTGTTGAATATGGATTATTATTCTCTAGAAAAAACAAAGTCAGGACATACGTAAAGGCTTATTCGATGAGTTTCAAATAAGAAGAATCTTTTATCATTGCTACAAACCCGGATGTGTTATTAACAGATTATGATGACCTTCGATACATTTCGTGTTTATTATGTTCAAAGAATATCCTTGACAATTGTTCAGATGATTAGTTTAAAAAGAAAGACTTATTCTTCATCTGCATTTTCTGCAGTGGCTATTAAATTAAACTTTGAAATAAGATTATTCATTTCAATTGACTATTAAAGTTTTCAGTTTGAAAGAGACACTGAAAAGTAAACTATTTTTTCTCAAATATTTCCAAAATAGCCTTTGTAAATGTGTTGATAATTATAATGATAAAATTTTAAAGGAAAAAAGAGGAGGGGATTGAGGAGGGGGAGGGGATTGAGGAGAAGGAGGGGGATTGGGTGTACAGAGGCCATGTAAGGGTCACTGGATATATCATATGTCACTTACAAGATGCTGTCACGGCAACAGAAGGGAATTGATTACCGCATTAAACCACCGTGACACACCTTTACATCATTACAACCTACACCATTACAACGTAACACCATGTTAAAAAATTACTTCATGTTACACCCTTACAACATAACATCATTACACATTTACACCATTACATTATTACGGCTATTCGTTCAGCATCTCAAAATTTTAAATGTTGCCAAGAGGCCTTTGTCATTTTGTAAACCATGCCAAAACAGGAATAAACTCAGTGCTGTAGCCACCAGCGAAACCCCCTCCATCCCTTGTCAGTAAGCAGGTTTTTGTTTTACAAATTGTTTTTGAGCCCCCCACCCCTCCAAGCACTGTGAACCTGTAGAAACATGACATGGAGCTATATCGCCAAATGAGTATATAGAGCGCTAACGCCAACCATTGTTTTGCTATGATGAAGCATGATACTACGTATTTACTGTTAGTGAGGGGTTGGAAGTCAAACAGCCAATATTTCTATCTAGCTTTTCTTCAGTGCTTGGTCGCCGAAAGTGACGTGGAGTCTGTGACGGGAGGGGAGTGGGTGTGGGGGTTGGGGACAAGCCCGATCGAGCAGTTAGGTTGGCGGATATTTAAAGCAGAATAATATGGGGGAAATAACAAATGTGTAAATTAAATAAAAGCAATTTATTCCAAATGGAAGCATAAAACTTAAACAAGAACCAGCCAGATGAAATGGCAGCTGTCTTCACTGTAGGGGCTGCCAAAACCAACCTCCCATTAGTATCTTACCACGAAAACCCTCGGTTCCTGGGCAGTTCTACGAAAGTAAACTTTACTACAGGAGGTTTATTCACAAGCCTAACAGCCACCGCGGGTTCCTAAACTGGGGGACCTCCCAAACTGGGGCCCCATTCCTCTGCCAGAGCCGAAGCCCCCTCCCAGTTTTTGAAGTTTGTCTAATCAGGGAGTTGTTATGTTCCATAACAACTCCCTGGTCTATTCAAGAGAAGATTTATAAGAGAGGAAATGATTTTTGCTAGGTTTTAATCACCAGATACCCGAGGAGGAGTCTTTTGTTTTTGTTTTGTTTGACACAATTAAGTGATATAAGGCTTGGGGTATGGTATTGATCACTTCGAGGAGCTTCTGAGTGAATATGTACCTATTTAATGGATGTGTTGTGAATAACGTTTAGATATAGAGATTTTGGTGTTTATCCCAGTTTAAAAGGCAAATACTGCCGGATATAAAAGCAGGTTTAAGTTTTGTGTACTTAATTTGGACCAGGATGTAGGAAGGTATACGTTAAATGACTTAAGCTCTAAAGGGTATTCAGAATCCTCCAGGCTTTCCTAGTATCAATGTTAATATGTTTCTTAAAATTGAAATTTGTAGTCTAGAAGAATCCAGGGAAACAGCTTCTTCACTAGTAGGAATGTTTTCATTAATAGTTTTGATATTATAGTCGTCAATAATATCTCTGGCGAAAGAGTATTTGGAAATTCCAAGTTTGGACTTTTGGTGCTATATTTTGGCTATCCATATGTTACAGCATGACCTAATAATATTAGTTAACCATTTGAATGGCTGTAACACATAACTTGACTTTCTTACTACAGTGCCAGATAGCAAGAACGTCAGCGAAACGGCTAAAGTGCGTTTATATATGGTTTTTGCGAGGGAAGTCTATGACAAAAATGTGAATGTATCAAAGAGAACTGAGGACCCAACATCTAAAACCTGTGTCCACACGGTACAAAACTTGACACACCTCGCCTAAGA
>KN884853.1:23178-33557 GCA_000934455.1 Apostichopus parvimensis | reverse complement strand
AAATTTTAGTGAACAGTGGAACATTTTTGCGTTGCATAAACAGCCACAATGTTTAATGTATTATTTTTAACTTCTTCTCTCAGGATTAAGTGCTGTTGAAAATGCCCTTGCAATAAGTGACGCCTCTCAAACAGGACGTCTCAACGTTTCTTGGACACCACCTGATACATCCGATACGGCCTGTTCCGTTAGCCATTACAATGTCCAATATTCACAGATCAAATACAAGACCTGTTCCGACGACGAGGAGAATGTCTCTGAATATTCATTAGATGTTACTGACATCGAGGTAGCCCTTGATAATCTCAAAGATTATTCAGATTACAATGTGTCCATTACCGCCATGGTATCGAAGATTGGCCAGTCCGACTTTATCTCTGGGGAAACAATTACAATAACCGGAAGCACCATGCCTAATAGTAAGTAAAGAAAAGCGAGATAACTTCAGCATTGGGAGCAAATGACTAAATCTTGTAAAATTGGAATGATTTGCTGACATTCATTCTTAGATCTGACTTTGAAGGATACTCCTTACTAAGTCTCTACAGTCGTCATTTTGCTTGTTTGCAATTTGCTTCAAAATGTGTGAATATGCCACCCATATCCATCGGAATTTCTTTTACGTAATTCATTTCTGGAAAATAATTCGGTTATATCAGTAAGTGAATGTGGCTATTAAACATACTTTGGTCAGCAATTAATGTTACACTCCAACATTTATCCAACCACATCTTTTTTATTGTAACTAGATCCAATTGAAGCTCCCAGTAATATTTTACTGACTGGTGTTACCCACTCCTCACTGACATTCACCTGGAAACCTCCTCACGACTGTCGGAAACAAAATGGTATCATCACCAGTTATTCATACATACTGCAGACCGTTGATGGAGAAGAAGTGCGTACTGGAACAACGGAGAAGACCTACGTAGCTATTGGTGATCTAGAACCGAACAGAAAATATTACTTCATGGTGAGCGCCGTCAACTCTGCTGGGACAGGACCATACAGTGAACCTGTTTGGGAGGAAACGCGTTTCAGAAGTAAGAATTGTCTCTTAAGTATTAAACAATCAAGTTCAGTCACCGGATTATTCCCCTTTAAAGAGCAATAATATGTCACAATACTTATGACTGTCGGCAACGACAGAAACAAAAGATATGTAATTTCCTTCAATATTGAAATCAACGAAATTTGATCATTTAAAAACACTTCTACCTGTTTTTCTGTATTTATCATTTAATGTGTACTGTTAACTTTTTTGTCTATGTATGTGTCCGTCATAGGGTCGACATGTCCGGGGAATAGCCCACTGCGTGTTGGAGGAGTCTTACATGGCTCTGCAGGCACAGGTGGCAGTCAGCCATGGGGAACTCGTCAACCTATCTTTATTCTCCCTCATCACGTAAAGAATCCGTTCATAAGGGGAGGTGGAGTTGTAAAAGTATGGTTCGGTACAGCTAACAGCTGTGGCGGTTCGTCAGGTCCCTGTCCAGGAAGAACCACGGAAACTAAGGTACCAACCACGTGCCAGAGAGAGGAAGGCCCAGATGACAACTTCTCAAAATGTGATGCAGGTAAGATTTGCTTTTGTGGTATCTAATGGCAAAGTCACGGAGGGACAAATATCTTGTGGTTATTGATATTTTCAATTTTTGCAACTAGAATAAAATCCCATGACTACGTTCCGTTATGGAGATAAATATGGTCAATGGCACCATAGCTGGTGGTCGACTGAAATAGAACATGTTAACAATTAAAATCATATTTTCTTTTCCAAAGCTGAGTCTGAAAAACTTTGATCATATCGCCTTGATTTAAATCTGATCCTTCGATGGCAAACTCGATCAAAGTTGGAGGATGCGACCCAACTCTCACGAGAGTTACTGAATGAACGTAAGGGCGAACATACGCATAATAAGTTTACTTTAAATGTTTCATCCTTCGAATAAAGTAAATTTGTAAGTCTTGTTCCAACACCTCTTTTCCCATTGAATTATCCTCTCTTTACTTAGCGTGTCCACGGTTTTCGGAGAGTACGCAGGTATTTACCACGGAGAGTCCTACCGTGTCTAGTCTTTTCCTAACCTGGAGAGATTGGGACGTGACACTTGACAGAGGGATAGGGCCTGTCACAGGGTACATTCTACGCCATGGTAAGGTTGGAGAGGCCCCAACCGAAATTCAGAAAGGGCTTAGCTTGCACCACCTATTCTCTAACCTCACCATCAATACTGACTACTCTTTCGAAGTTATCGGATTGAAGGGCACGTCGACCATGGGTGGTAGCGTATGTGACGGCTCAACATCTTTCCAGTTTATACACACGACAGGCTGTGGAAGTAGGTGGTTTAAATTTAATATCTATGTTACAAAAAGGAAGGAAAGTTTTTTATCCAGACAAGCTTTTGCACTCTCGGTACTGAATAGATAACTGCTGACTTAGTTACGTTGAAACATTCTTGTGTGACTTGTTTTTCTTATGAAATTATGTACTGTACAGATAAAATTTAAACATATAAGTAAATATTTTAAACCTATCTTATACAAAAGGAAAGAAAGAGGCTATTTTCCAACTCTTTCGAGGAATATTTGTTACCTTAAGCTGTTACTTCTTTCTTTTTCATACAGGATTAGACCCTGTTCAAAATCTAACGGTGAGCAACGCCGGAGGAAAATATACGCTACATGTGTCTTGGTCTCCACCGGATGGTCTATGCCCTGTCCGTGTTTATAACGTGACATACCCATTACTCCGTTTCAAAGCATGTGATTACGATGAACTATGGTCGCAAATATACCCTCCATTGCAAACGAACAAGACAGAACTGACACTCGACCTATATGACGACTTCGCAGAGTATAATATTTCAGTGACACCTTTCACAGAGAGTATTGATGGTACCGGATTTTTAATGGAAGGGGAAACAGTATCAATGACAGGCGTTACCCAACAAAATGGTGAATATTTTATGTTTTCTCTTCCATTTTATTCCTTTTTTAAATACATATTATTCTTTCGAGTTGAATATTGATTTGTATGATAGGGAGGGCGATGAGCAGGAGGTGGTGGTGGTGTGGGGTGGGTGGTTGCGTCGACAAGGAAGGGTGATATGGATGAATTACATATCAGTACTCTTGATATAGAAATGGCACCGAAAATTGTACATTGATTACGGATATGTTACGTTTAAATATTTCTTTATACTCAATGTGAACAATCTTTACCCGAAATTGGAATTATAAACAAAACATCAGTATTTGGGATATTTGGAAATAGAACAAAGTAAACGTAAAAAAGAAAATGAAAGATCTAACTTTAATGATTATCTGACTTTAAGAATAATAGTTTACAGTATCTGCAAATATAAAATTATTAGTTAATCACGGTATGTCTTTTAGGTCCATTTGTGTCTCCGCGGGCTGTGACGCTGATCGATAATTCACCAAACTATGTTGAGATAGCCTGGGAAAGGGTCAGGTGCTCTCTTCTTGGAGGGACCTTTTCAAAATTTGTCTACTCATTGGTGCAAAATGGTGTTTACATTAATGGCACCACAAAGGAGAACCATGTGCTTATTGATGAGCTAGACGCTTATACCTCCTATATCGTCAGTATTATGGTTCAAACCACATTTGGTGAGGGACCACCAGCGGAATTTACGGGAACAACTCCAGAAAGTAGTAAGTATATTTCTCTGATCATTCTGATTACAATATCAACGATACGAAAATCAACAAAATTTTCATTACCTGATGATGGCGATGGTCATGATGATGATGATGATGATTGTGATGTTGATGATGAAGGTGATGGTGATGACAAGAAAGATGATGATGATGATGAATTCATACCAGACAAATAACGACTTTGCTTACCTGTTTTCCAGCACCACTCTCCTTTAATCCAGAGGTAACAGTTCTTAACCTGACAGGGGTCACTGCGACCACTATCGAAGTTTCCTGGTACAGCTGGAACAAACTGATTGGATTAGGCAATGGCACTGTAAAATCTTACTTGCTGTGGTTTGGTGCACAAGGGACTGAAAGTGTTCCATATTTCATGGGTCAAAATTTGACACATCAATTTCAGGAGCTTTCCCCTGACACCGACTATCACTTTCAGATTGAAGTTATAGGCAATGGGAAAGGCAATGGTGTGAGAGGGCCACCGTCTGACAAACAAACATTTAGAACTCGCTGTGGAGGTAAGTTCTTTTAATATCAAAGCATTACAAATTGATTCGAAATTTGTAACCGGGCATCTGTTTTGTTTGTTTTGTTTTGTAGTATGGAATATAACTGACCTATATTAGTACAATGAGTTCTATATACAGATATTAACTAGTCTATGGGTATCGTTCTGAATCAGTGGCTGTCTAATCTGTTTTCAATACCTTGGGCTATGATTTGATTCTTAAAGAGTACTATCTTATACATACAATCTTCATTGATAGCAGTATTTTGAACGGTTTAAAATATATACAGTTCATTTTGTGCCTTTAAGTCCTCCTTAAAATTCCACCGATGGCTTAAAGAAAGACTGAAGTGGACATGTAGAGTAAGTCATTTGTTAGTGGTGACAGAATGCAATTGGAAAGATCTGAAGCTATTTTCAATATATTAATTTCCTTCAATTATCACAGTTCCTGCCAAACCTGAGTTGAAGCTGACATCACATACAGTCACTTCAAGATCAGCTGCTTTTCACTACACGGTAGGAAAACATATCGCTTCAATATTTCAAATATTGTTCACATCCTCTCCTTCTTCAACCCCTTTGACACCTCCCTCCCTCCCTCCCTAATTATTTAAATCCTCTTTTTCCTATTGTTTATTCGTTCATGCCCGTAGACAAAGTTTGTCTTGGTTGGGGAGGGGAAGGAGAGGTACCAATTTTGACTGATGTCCGTCCTGCATTGTCCTAACTACTTTCCCATCCTACTCCCGTTTCGGAGCTCCTCCGCGTTCTCTGTTTCTGTACTACTTGCTTTATTTCTTGGCAACCTTCTATCCCTTACTAATCCTCTTCGTTCCCCCTCCCTTCATCTTCTTTCTCCCAGTCATCCTTCTTCAGCCTGAACATTATCATAAATAAAGCAGTAAAATGTAACACATATGGCTCGATGATGACTTCAGCCTTGTGTGTGAAGGAACGTCAAAACTTGTGATATTTACCTAATCAATGACAACTTTCCTAGTAAGTTGTTCATCACAGCAATCTCAAGCGCATAGCACAATGATGATGGTTAGATTTGTTATAAAAAAGTTGGTGTGATACTTTAATAGCCTCGTCAGAATGACACAAACTTACAACTAAACTTCAAATGCTCACTCTAGCATCACCTTCTGCAGCTCTAGCTTGCTAAACTAAACTTTTGTTTTAACTTATAATGCTACCAGTTTCCAGAAGATGAAGACCCTTGGAAGTGCCGAGACGTGTCAGTAACCTTTCAGATGGAAACCGTTGCAGGTGAATGGGAGGATGTGAAGGAAATGAGCACCGACGATAGAATTGTCGATAAGTCGGACCTAGTTCCCTGTTCTGACAATCGATTTCGTCTCAAAGTTGAGAACAAACATGAAGGAACATTCAGCAATGAAGTGGATGTTGGAACGGATGTGGAACGTAAGTTTTCGTGATACTCTCTTTGTGATTGATCTTTGACCCTTGCAACTTACCTCATTCCAACGTTCCTTTTCCCTAAAAACAATTAATTCCAACCAACAAAGCCAGCCTCTGTTTGGGATAGTTTTACATATGAAATCGTTTTGCCTTTAAAGACTTTGAAGGATGATGTAAGACAGAATTTGGTCTTCGTATGATTTTTTTCCAAAAAAGAAAAGGAAAATTTTAGTGAAGCAATATTTCGCTAGCTATTCCGGATTTTTTTAAAGCATTCAGCTTTAACAAAATGAAATGTCTGCTATTTTTTAAGTAAACAATTGTGATGAATACGACTATAGGCGTTGGAGGCGGGTGGGGGAGGGGGCTGGAAGGGCTATAGCCCCCCCACCAAATATTTTTGTGAAAATTCGGGCAGTATGCTGAAGGAAATCAATAGTTTAAAAACAACAAAGCTTGCCCAACTAATTCTCCTTTACAGTAATAACACGGCAAATGATTGTATGTAATTGGCATGCGATGTAATAACCGATGCATGCCTATATGATATGTACATTAACATGCTAAACGCGCGCGGAGCAAGCGAGCGAAAAACAATTGGTTACATTTTCTGGCAAGTCGTTACAGCCCCCCCCCCCCAATCAAATTGGGCTCCTCTTACTACAACTCCCCAGTGCGGGCTTTAATGTTAAAGTTAATTCATTGTTTTATAAATTCTGTAACTCAACCCCCAAAAAGATGTTAACTTTATATAAGCAACAAATTATCATTGGATGATATGAAACGCAATTGTATTGGACAGATCTGAAACATATTAGTAACACGTTATGAAAATACATAAAAGTTCTTTGTTTCCCATTGAATTCTGTGTTTCATCTGAGAAACTGACCTAATGATCTCTGTGTCAGAAATGTGGATCTTTTCTCAAATTAAATTGCCATAGAAACACAATTTGGATGCATAGAAGTGGTTTTACAGCGGTCCACCAAATATCAAAATTATTTTTGTGAATAAAGTCATCCTTTTCAAGTGACTTTATGTTCTATCGTTTAGGCTGCTATACATTTTAATATAAAAAAACCCCACATACTTGGATGAGGATGAGCCTTAGAATGAATCCGCAGGGCACGTAATTTAAACCATATACGGAAAGTTGCCTTCAAAGTCGTATGGATCAGAATATACTGTACAGTTATTTGGCAAGATTAGTTTCATATATAAATATTTAAAGTCCGATGTGCTTCGTGACAAAGTTTATCATGAATGCTAGCAATAATATCATCGCAAGCTGATTGAAATAGTCAAGCATTACCTTTGTAGGACAACCAAGTTATAAGGTTTGAAAAATATAATTGTATCAACTCGATTATAAAAGATACATCATAGAAGTCGCTGTGTCATAGTTACAGACTTTTTTTGAAAGACTTACTATTTCATTTTAGAAATATCATTAGCGATTCTATGCTCGTCTGATAACACATTCAATTTTAGTTTTATTTAATTTAATACTTGTTATCTTATTGTATTTGTTTATACCATATCTGTTTTAAGTTAACAAAAAATATTTTATGTCGGCTTTCTTTACAGGCCTTGGAAATGTTCAAAATCTACAAGTGCAAACCCTAAACGAAGACGGCAAACTTCTGGTTACTTGGGATCCCCCAGAAAATACTTACAACTGTACCATCTTTGGGTACGGTCTGTGGGTAGACTTTATCGGTATCGCATCCTGCAAGAACAATGAATTAATTTACGAGGGGCGCCACACAGTTAACACTACGGAGAAGATTTTGGACGGTTTGCAGTCGTACTCAAACTATTATGTGAGCGTGAAACCATTAATTAACTACGGTGGAAATCCCGCAGAATGGCATGGTTCTAAAGGAACTACGAAAGCAGTCAGTAAGATCAGCCCCCTTTTGCTTCAAGACTTCCCTTTTCCTGTATTCCCATATGTCTAATATTCCTTCTTATTCTATTCAATGTTATCAGAATTGCCCTCAAATATGCTATAGACATTGTCTTGTTATATTGTGAATCATGTGCACACTTCATTAAACATTGGAAAGTCATCCTCAAAATAGTTAACCCACCTTCACTTTAGATTACTCACTTTTTTGCAGGACTTGAAATGATGAATGTTATTGAGTGATTACAAAGATTGAGACAGATCAATGATAATAACCTGTCCTCGGAAAACCTCAATTATAAAAACACTTTTGATATAAAGTCATCACATACATTCCGTTACTTCTTGAATACGGTGCATTGTCAATGTATTATTTCCACAAATGTATGGACCCATTCGTATCCTAAAAACAAAAACTTTTTCAATCTGGTCAGTTACCAAGTTCGTAGGTCTCGTGACTCACCGTATGGTTAAATGTTGCAGTTTAACTCCATAAGATTGTTTATACGTATGCCGGTAAAGCATATGTCTGTGTAATAAAGGTGAAGTCATGTTGATAAGCGTTATGGGTCTGATGTTAGTATCGTTGATATGTTATGTGAAACCAGAAGATGTTTTTGAAGGAGAAATGAAGTCATTATTATAGTTTGTGCAAAATGATAATTGAATATTTCATATCTCACGTATGATGATTATCTTATTGTTAAATTTGGAATGTTTTGTAGTACTTCTAATGAGTAAATTTATATGCAACTGTACCTATTGGGGAACAACTCTTTAAGTCTTTTGGTTGTTGTTGTTTTCTGTGAGAACTGTATGGTTAGGAATCTTTCAGTGGTAACCGACCGTTCCTTTTTGCAGGTCCCACAGGAATAGTTGAAGAAGTGGAGCTGAAGGAAAATGCTACAAGTGAGAGAAGCCTTACGTTTGCTTGGAAGAAAGGATTGGATTGTGAAGAGCAGTTGGGACCAAACTTTGGATACATCTGTGTGCTTTATGAAATAATCGGAGGGAACCCAGTGCTTGCTGGGAGCAAGCGGGTCTTGGAGCAACGTTGTTCATTTAGTGATTTGAAAGCGTGCGGAAGTTATATTTGTAAAGTGAAACCCGTGAATGATGACAACGAAGGAATTTTTTCGAGCCCGGTTAATGGGAACATATCAGCTGCTGGTAAGAACATATGTTAATGAAACTATATCAACCAATTTAGGATGAAGAATTCCTCCAAACAGAGGAAGAGGGGAACCGTATGTACCCAAATTACTACTGAATAACGGTGCATGCCATAACGCCATTAAGTTAAATGTTAGAAATACCCTACGCTAAACGTGTTCAGTCGTCTTTATTAGTATGTAACGTCTCTTATTTGGATGGGTGTGCACGAACCCTGGACCTGTACATTTGATTCAGGAGTGCATCGTATGCTTTGAATTCTTATCATTTTAATGTCAAACATGTCCTTTATATGATAAATTAAGAACCAAAATGTATTATTTTGATTACAGAACTGATTTTGGTATTCTACTGTCAAGCCTAGTATCTTTTCAGATATATTTTCAGTTAAGCCAGATGTAAGATACAATGCAGTTTCAACACACCACATCACTTCTTTTCTGCCTTTCGGTCGAATATAGAATAATTGATTAGTTCGTGAAAATCGGATCACTCACTCCCCTAGAACCTGTAATATGTCAAACCTATTTAGAACTGTAAAGCAAACATTTTCAAATCTGTTACGTTACTAGAATTAACAGAAAATATAAGAAAAATCTTAAACATATACAGTTGTCACTTATTGTTATTATTAATCTTAATAGCCCCTCTTTCCATTTTCTTTTTCTACTTGTGTCTTTCGTCTTTTCCTCAGCTCTTGGAAGCGTCCGTAATATATCCGCTATTTTTCTCTACAATGGTGATGTCATGGTGCGTTGGCTTCCCCCAGATGATAGTGCAAATCTCTGCCCAGTATATGGGTTTAAAGTAAATTTTACCTTACAACGACACCAAGCCTGTTATAAATGCATCGACAGGGAAGAATCACCCTTGAAGTCCAACGAAACGTTCTTAGTAATGAAACATATGTCGCCGTTTACAACCTACAAAATCAACATTGCCGTTGACGTAGAAGGAGGGGCATCAGATCTGGAACCAACAGATATTGTGTTAACAACGAGATTTGCGGGTAACGTGATCATCATTTTATGTACTACATAGAATTAGTAGGACCGTATGTGATATTAGAAAACAATCATATAGCAAGCAATCGAGAGTTATATATGGTTAATCTATGAAAATACAATAGCCTCATCAAGTCAATGAAATTTCCGAGATAAAAGTTTCGTAAACACAATCATTTAAAGATTCTTCCCAATCAATTATCACGCACACAGTGGTTTCGCACATGTTAGATGTGCTCTATCAATTCCACTGGTTTGGATCTGTTACATTATGAACCTCACACAATCTACATACAGGAAATCGCTCGAATAGTCTGCCTGAAAATTGATTTGTTCAAACCTTCCAGTAAGTTCAATGTTGTTTAATTGAGTCTTCCGGTTTTCAGTATTTCTAATTTGCAAATTGAAGAAACTTCATTTCACCATGGATGCACTGTAGTGATGATGAATGGAGTGCAACCTTCCTCAGTATTGATAGAGTGGTATAATACTAAGGTACACTCTCGTCTATTGGTTAAGTGATGAAAACTGGCGGTCGCGCGAACAGGAATGAGTGCGCAAATAACATGTCTACCTCCGTTATTCTCTGTAAAATGATGGAAAACAGGAGGCTTGATATAACCGGGATTCATCCTCGATCATCACCTGGATCGGGTTTCGTTGGCTT
>KN884852.1:80517-92825 GCA_000934455.1 Apostichopus parvimensis | reverse complement strand
GTACTTTAATGTTATCTTATTTTTTTTTTTTTTTGGGGGGGGGTGACTTGTGAATTATCAGGTGACTTTTCAATATTGACATTTGTGACCCATTAGGATTGGTTAAAACAAAACCTTCCAAGAACTCCCTTTGTGATGATTTATTGGTGTTAATTATTTCTCAGGTCTGCAGAGACTCACAAATGTCAAGAAAGGTGATTATTATGGGATGGCATCAACCTGGGACAGCCCCAAGAAGAGGCAGATGGGAGTCCATCTCCTCCACAAAGCTTGCAATATCTTCCTCATAGAGGGTGAGAGGATGATCAGACCAGTAGATATCAAGATCGGACAGTAGCGTGCTCTTCTCCCAGTGGAGGTTTGGTTGATAAAGATCACCGCTTGACGGAGTGCCTCAAGTGGTGAATTTGAAAGAATCTTCTTTTAATATTGTCAAGTGATGAAGGTGCTTTGCATTCTACTGACCATCACATAGGGGTGCAGAAATAATCATCATGTGTATTTTTTAAATTTTTCTACGATTAGATTGAATAACAGTCGATTACTGGGTAAGCTTCTTTTGTCCTACTGAATACAGTTTACATGAATTGACTAACACTGTTAATAGTTCTGTAAACAAATGAAGGTGGTGGGATGGAGGACTTCCCTACACTCCTTTCTGACAAAAAATGTGCAATTTCTTTAACAATTTGTGAAGCATTTTCAATCATTTTGATCTGCAATAATAAATTAACGTCCCCTCCCTCCTTCCTCTCCCCCTCCCCCAAATATTGCATTAATCATTCATCGCCTCTCTTCAGTAGGCTACCTTCATTATATAATAAAGCGTATGAATTGCTTAATTTCTTCACCATTAACGTAATTGAGATTAGAAAGGCATGTCAATCCTGTCTATTGTGTTAAATTATTATTCCATTGTTCAATAAGTCACAGAATGTTAATTTGACTTATATTGCTTAATGAAATAATTACTGTTTCTGCTGAAAGACAATTGTATTTAAATTTGATTGTTAATAGATATACATTGTGGAATTGATGACATATTTCATAAGTACATCTAACTTAAAGTACTAGGGACACCAAGCCAATTTGCCCTTTATTCAGTACATTGTTTGTATGTGATATTCTCATTCATCAATCTGTTGAATTTTTTTGAAAAGCTCTGTTTGTATCCGAGATATACATATTTGAAGTTTTGATAAAACTGGGAAACTCATTAAATATCATTTGAATAATGTGATGTTCCTCTTTTCAAAGAAGACAATAAAATATTTCCAAAAATTGTCCTAGGCCACAATTCTGGGGGTCAGTGTTTATTTTCATAATTTCTAATGTCTATTAGAGTGATTAGGACAATGTTGTTTATAGATGTCCGTAGATCTTTAATGTTCATGTTCAAAAATGGGGTGCTCTGTGACATAAACATCCAGGGCCTGAACTGTTTGTATGCAGAGTTTTGAAATAAGTTAAATATGCAAGTGTGACGGTTCAGTAAACTTAAATAAGGGATACCGGTGACTGATAGGCCATATTTTTGCAGTGGTCACTGTTATGTATGGGAATAACACTTTTCTTTGGTGCCATCGAATATGGTTATTAAATATGGCACAATTTAGCTAGACATGTACTTAAAGCATCACTGAAATACTGTAAATACCTTTAATATTCACATGCACTTTGTTTATGTCTGACTTTTAGACAATACTGCAAGGGGTGACTGAAATTCCAGAATCATGCTAACACAGGAATGCAACATTGGTAGTACTACCAGAAATAAAATTTAAAAAAAAACGCTTGAATTCCAAGGACAATGAGTTATTTTGCAAAATTGGTGAAATAATGGACACAATTGCTGTTGAGCTATGACAGTCTGTTTTCATTCCATGAATTTTAGCTGATTTTGAAATAAAAACTGAAAACAATGGGTTGATTACTACTAATATATGGAGTGGAAAGTGTTATTTGGAATGAGGAGACGAAGCGTGCTGCTGCTTTAACCTAGATTGTGTACGTTTCTTGAATTCATACTCGTTACTTGACTTTGTAATTTTATGCTTGTTTTTACCATGAATTCTACTAAAGTGAATCAAATTTAAGATTTAATAGTTCAGTGATGTATCTGGCTAGCATTACCAAGAGATGAGAATGGTGGGGGGGGGGAGGGGGAGTTAGACTATTATACTCATTTCAGGCTGAACAAGTGAAGAAATAAGTTTAAATGGCAATGGAATTTTTATACAGTAGATTTCCTTGATAATTATATTTAGTAGAATGGAACCTCGAGGCAGCTTTTAAAAGTTCTTTTTATTATGTACGAAATGAATACATGTAATTATTTTCCTTATATTCCATTTTTTCAACCAACTCCAGTATATAGAGTGACATTGCTAGAGGAAAGTTTACCAAAATGGTTTAAAAATACCATGTGTTTTGCTTGAATATCATGTGTTAGCAATTTCGGTTTTCAATTGTCCATACAAAATTTCACAATTAATTTCGAAACAATTCTTTCGCAAAGTTTTTGCCTACCTAAAAACTATAATCTGTTTTAATTTCCTGTTTGGCATGTACTGTTTCTTGGTGTTGCACATAGTGTTTCCACATGTTGCACATGTATTTCTTCATGTTGCACGTGGTATTTCTCCATGTGTGCAACTAGTCCTATCAGTAACGGAGCTTTGCTTCAAGATTTAGGAGCAAACTCAAATTTGAAATGAAGCTGGTAGTCTGAAATGTGTTCTTCTCATGAAATTTAATGTGCCCCTTATGCTGCATTGAACCTCACCATTTAACCACT
The DNA here is from genome assembly GCA_000934455.1 of Apostichopus parvimensis. Taxonomy (NCBI): domain Eukaryota; kingdom Metazoa; phylum Echinodermata; class Holothuroidea; order Aspidochirotida; family Stichopodidae; genus Apostichopus; species Apostichopus parvimensis. Next base: position 90,028 of record KN884852.1, on the reverse strand, counting down.
GCACAAAAGAGTAAGAATTGTATAGAGAACGCTTAAGATTATCCATCTTGAAGTAGGTTTTATGGAAGCATACTTCAAGGTGATCAGTATTGATGACAAATCTTGAATTGGGCTTTTATAGTGAGCATACTTCAAGGTGATCAGTATTGCATGATGCCAATCTTGAAGTGGGTTTTATGGAAGCATACTTTAAGGTGATCAGTATTGATGCCAAATCTTGAAGTGGGTTTTATGGCGAGCATACTTCAAGGTGATCAGTATTGATGACAAATCTTGAAGTGGGCTTTTATAGCGAGCATACTTCAAGGTGATCAGTATTGATGCCAAATCTTGAAGTGGGTTTAATGGCAATTATAATTCAAGGTGATCAGTATTGATGCCAATCTTGAAGTGGGTTTTATGGCAAGCATACTTCAAGGTGATCAGTATTGATGCCAAATCTTGAAGTGGGTTTTAGGGCGAGCATACTTCAAGGTGATCAGTATTGATGCCAAATCTTGAAGTGGGTTTTATGGCGAGCATACTTCAAGGTGATCAGTATTGATGCCAAATCTTGAAGTGGGTTTTAGGGCGAGCATACTTCAAGGTGATCAGTATTGATGCCAAATCTTGAAGTGGGTTTTATGGTGAGCATACTTCAAGGTGATCAGTATTGATACCAAATTTTAGCATGCAGGAAGTTTTCAAAACTTCTTTCCTAGAGGCCTTCATCCTCCATGTTATTTCCAGACATAACCGAGTGTTCAATTAGACTTTTAAATATCCCAGTGAGACAAAATATACTTTGATGGTTTCAGTACCATTTGTGTTGAAATTTGGGCTTCAGTGGCCATTATTTAACTTTCTAGCATATTTGGCAGCAAACTGATCTATAAGCCTGTTATGTTGGAATTGCTTCTTGCATATCTTATTGTATGATGTAGTCTATTTAAACCAATTTTGATTTTCCCACACCCTCACCCTTTTAATTCTCTTCCATCATAATAAAACTAGACTACATGTTAGAGGCTAAACTTTTATTCCTTTTTTTAAGTTCGCCTTGACTACCCACTATTTTCTCTCTATTTTATTTACACACTATACTATATACACTAGATACAAAAAGCATTTCACAAATGACTTACAATAAATACATTCCCATTTATATTAAGAGTTAACTGTAAATAAAAGTATTTGATTTTAAGTATCTAGCAATAAACATTTTCCCTGTTTCCATGAAAGGGCTCAGTTCGTTGGTAAAACACTGAACCTGTAATATTCACTGCATGAAGTAAAACACAACCAGGAACACCATTAGATACGTAAATATGCACATAGTTATGCTTTTTTCTTACTGCAATACCTAAGCTGTAAGAAGGTAAATTTCAGCTTTGCATAATCTTTTTCCATCTGCTTGCCAAATGCACTGCACAGTTATCATATAATAATGGTCAATAAATATCTGCAATTAACCCGATATTTTTCTTCTCTTTTTTTCTTTCTGCTTTTGTGACTATATGAATTAGACCTGTCATATGGATCAATTAAAAACAATCGTTTTCAATTAGCTTTATATTTATTAACTAGATTCCTTAATTGTGGTTCATGTCGGCTGATAGGGATATTCAGTTGATACTGTTGCTAATTTGCATAATGATACACATTCTGCAATAGTATACAAATAATGAATGGTTATGAGTGCAATGGTGCAAATATTTCAAGAGTTGAAAGATGGAATGTTCCATTCAACGAGGCGCAGCCGAGTTGAATGGAACAAATTACATCTTTCAACGAATGAAATATATTGCACTATTGCACGAATGGAAACCATTCATTATTTGTAAACCTTCAAATTTGGATATAATTGGATGTAAGATGCACTCATGCAACAGATTGTTTTGAACAGACAGGTTTCTCTGCCCTCTTACCATTGAAAAAAGTGCTATCAAAAAAGTATAACGCATGGTTCTATTTCATAGCGTGCAATAGAGCGGATTTTGCATGCAATCGACGAGCAATTGACCAATCAAATGGCCGGAATATAATTAGGTGTTGTATAAATACTGTATATCTAGCAATACATGAATTGATGTAATGATACCTTGTTTGACACAAAAATATCAGAAGAAATGGGGAAACAATTACTTACCTGAGTGAATTCCTGCTCAAGTTTGAGGGAAATTGTATACATTTTTTCTACTTCATAAAAATGGATCTAACTCCTGATGATTAGCCAAACCAAGTATTCCTGCCATGTGTGTGGTGACTTATTAATGTGGAATGTGTTGCAATAAATATGTGGATATGTTATCACACTGATTCATGTTCTTAGGAAATTTTGCCTCAACGGATGTAGATTTGATATAGAATGTGTGGAAACTTTCTGAAAAATTGGATGTTGATATGTAATTTACCAATGAATGTGCACATTCTTTGTACTAATCTTGATAATATTCACTTCTGATTTACACTTGATCTTTTGAACTAGGTCTTACAGAAACCAAACACTGAAGAAAGTTAGCTTTTTCCCCCTATTTATTTGGTTAACATTTCTTCAAGGTGAGCTGTGCTTGAATCTTATCAAATTCATAATTAACTCTTATTTTTTTATTAAAATGAACAATAAAACAAAAAGCTGTCTCAAATAGTGATATTTTAAAGGTTCGGAATACATTCAACAAGTTAACCCAATATGGATCTGAAATAAATATATGATCCACATTAAGACCACCTCATGGACATTTATACTTTATGCAAAGTGCTCTCATATATATACTGGATTCCAGAAAGACATGATTTTATATAAAGATACACTTAATAACCCTCTTAAAATAATACCCAAGTCCATTACAAGCAAGGTTAATATCACATACACAGTTTATAAAATAACTATCTAGACATTTCTTCAACATGCTGTTGTGTTTAAATATGCAAACCAAAATATTCACGGATAGTATATTTAGTGGAAATAAAACAGAGCAGACACCAAAATCTTAGAAATGGTGAAGCTACCACGATGTTAACATTGCAGTCATGGTGTGATGAGGGATGCTAAATACCAGGGACTACAATATAGAAAACGATTTAATTAAATTAAATATACACAAATTTACGTAAAATTATTCACCAAATGGTCTTCCTGATATTGTGTTAAGAACTCTATTGTATGTGTCTGCAGTAAACTTTATTAAAAACTGAGTAATTAGTCTCTAAGTAAATATCAAAGTTATTTTATAGAGAGAAGCAGAACAAGCTAACATCAAAGTGCTGTCTGCTCTCTATCAAATACTACAAATCAACAAAGTTTACAGTAAACTAGTTGAACTGGGAAACTACTGCTGACATTAATCTATTTTCATGTAAAGGATTATGCTGGTGGCTGACCATGATTGCTTAGTAAAATTGCTGGAAATTTGTCTACCTCTATAGGTTAAAAACCACACCTTCATAGCAAATTTGTTTCACAATAATATGAATTTTTTTTAAAGTTGGCAACATTTTTGTATGTATCTGGCAACAGCATAGAGAGTGATGTCATCGGGGCAATTGGCTGAAAGTGTGTTTTGTGTTTTTATAATATTTCAATCATTTATCCACAAAGGAAAATGATATCTTTTATAAAGAGTTGTATTATGAAATTTACTATTCAGAGATAATATTGACAGCTGAGGAAACATTCCAAATGTTATCAGACTGGTTTCAAGGATAAAAATCAAATATTATAAAAGTCTTTTAAGTAAAGCTTCTGAAGAATATCTACCCAAATGACATCACAAACCACCTACAGTAATCTGCAGAGCGGAGGAGGTTTAGTTAGTCAAAACATGTTACATTCAATCAACCATACAACATCTCTGTTTAGGCACAAGATACTGCGTTGGGATTATTCTTAACAGCTTGGAATATCTTTACTAATCAATGTAACATTTTACATTGTTTACCACCTGAGTATCCCTTTAATAGTTCATCATAATAAAAAACACAATAAACAGTTTCAAGGTGAAAATGGCATATCAAAGTTTAAAACAATTATTCTTAAAATAAGTAGAGCTTGTGTCACTCCTTGGGAAATTGATTGTCAAATAAGAGAAAAGTACAAATAATATTAAAATGTACTGAAAATGTTGAAAAACTTTCAAGTCTTTGTGATCCTGTGTTTTCCTCAATACCAAAGAAAAACATTTCATTGCAGTATAGAAAAAAAAAAGACTTCCTCTTGAATTTAATCAAAGCATATAAAGCATGGAGGCTGGGTTTCAGGAACTTTCTTGCTTTTAAACATTCTTGCTGCATGGACACTCTTGGGACCTTTTTCAAGATTTCAGACTTACTTGGACGGACTTGATCATTCACATTAAAACCTCTTTGGTTCAGTTACTTTGCACAGATTGAAAATTCATTTTACGTCTGCATACACAACGCCAGAAACCTATTTGATAAATCAAATTGAGGGTAATAACTGTTCCATTTAACAATGTACGAAGTCAGTGACTAAATTATGAACTTGGACTATCTAATCCAAGCTTCATCCACAGATACAATCTACTACTAACGACCTTGTAGTATCTTAATCCTCTACTACATCTACTGTATCTACAATTCAACCTTTTTCCAATCTTCAAAAGTTGCCTGTGAGTATAAATATTCATATCCAAACAGCGTAATCTATTCATAACGGTGCATCAGTACTACTATCAGGCCAATGAGATACCACCGGGCATTAAGTGAGGGCATTGTCTTCTTCCTAGACAATGCTGGTGATGGTTACCACTTCTATCAGTTTAGGACAATGAGATACCAGCGGGCATTAAATGAGGCATAGTCTTCTTCCTAGACGATGCTGGTGATGGTTACCAATTCTATCAGGTTGGGACAATGAGATATCACCGGGCATTAAGTGAGGCATTGTCTTCTTCCTAGACAATGCTGGTGATGGTTACCATTTTATCAGGTTAGGACAATGAGATACCACCGGGCATTAAATGAGGCATTGTCTTCTTCCTAGATATTGCTGGTGATGGTGTCCCTTTGTGTGTGTCTTCTTGTCTGCCTGTCTTTGGCCTGACAATCATATCTTTCATGACAAACTGATGAATGAGTTGATTAGTTTGGTCAGGGCATTCCAACATTACCATGTGGCCAGCTTCCACGGTCTCCATACTTGAGGCAAAAATGGTCTGCAGAGTAACAAATAATTCCCAACTTTAACCACTTCTAACACACTAAACAACACTTCTACAACATTTTTGCAATTGTAATCAAAACTTTGACTTAGTTTGAAAATTTGCTACTGAGAAATAATCCTTCTATTGAATTCAGATAAGAAACATCTCTTTCTAGCAGGCTGTTGTGCTAGAGGCAAGGAGCAATTTTTTTTTGGTTGAACATGTGATCTTTCCACCTTTTCAAGTGAAATACTGTATAACAAAATGTATCATTTAAAGGCACACTATTATTAAGTATCAAGTATGTTAATATTGGAAAAGATGACTAAATCATCCATATTTTGGGGCATTTGTGAACAATATGGACCAATATTTCTTCTCAAAAATATGGTCCTTCCATTCTTAATTGATAAACCACATTCACTGTATGGATTCGTCTTGCAAATATTATCATATAGTGTATTGTAAGAGCAGCTAATGATGGCAACCTTGAAATAGCATGGTTACAAGCTCGCGTCACACACAGGTGTGACGCGATGCACCCACATTGCTAACTTGTCTGAAGCAGATTACTTGGCCACCTACTGCAAGTTGACCAAAAACTACTTGATGAGACGTTATACCTGCAAGGATACAATGCAAATCAAGTAATATTTTTATTAATATTTATTTTCTTTACTGTTTAGTCTGTTACTATTGCTTACTTCATGCATCCATTGTGTCTCGTCTAATGTCACAAATTCGTCCTGCAAACCATAAATGAGTAGGACCGCGACGTTCACAGCTGCGTGGTATTCCTGATTACCCTCTGGCCAATACTGCCCCTGCATAGTACCCCTCAGCACATATGAAGGCACATTAAAGGCACTGAAATTGCTTGAAGGCAGTCTTGGTAGTGGTTTGTGGAAAGCTTGCCTGCAGATAGTCAGAAATATTGCCACAAGACTGAATATGAGGTATTGAATATGTGATATTGCTATATATAAGCAGTATTTATGCGTACAATCAATTAATCTACCATTCGGTAATTTTTTATTTTTTTTAAATAAAGGGATCTAAATATGATTAACCTAGCTGTCACAAGTGGAAACCGAATCCTTCTAAGCATACACTTTGGTCGCTGTTCAATATTTACATGTAATTATTGTTAATGTGATAACTGTTGCTTTTTAATAAGTTCCTATCATCAATATCAATATTTCTGAATACATGACTTTCAATTGCTAAATCCACAGTACTGTAGTTTCATGTGTTTGTTTGTGATATTTGTTCTTTGCTGGTCCTACTCTCTCCTTAGCTCTGGATGGATGACTTAAGCCTTGACTTTTTGATGACATATTTTGAAGACAGTAAGACTATTGAAGAATGCAAAAATATTTTGATGATTTAAAGCAAGGACGAATTGTTTGAAGAATTGCCAAAAATTAAAAATGCATTATTTTTAAATAGGACTACAAAGCAACCTCACCTTCTAAAGGCATCTGTAAGTAAAGGTTTCAAGCAAGCTAGCACACAAGATGGGAGGCAGAATATGTTGCAGACTTGTGGATCAAGAGACACAGGGCCTCCTCCACTCAGAAGGACCATCTTCGTCACTTTCCGTTCACGTTCTCTGGCTATCACCGTACAAAACGATGATCTGAGAAAGAAGGAAAGTTTGCAACATGATCCCAAAAGTTCTCAATGTACTTTCCCCACCAAATAAAGAAGAGGCTTGTGCTCCTTTCTTACATGCTCATAATCAAGCATATTTCACTTTTATGAAATCATAAATCACAGCAATAGCATTATAAGCAAACCCTGTAGTCGATACTGTGTGCTAGGAGAGCAATCGAAAGCAAAATGAACACTGAACAAGTCTCACAAATTCACAAAGGTGAGAATATTATATATAACCATTACCAGTATTAATGAATATGAAACGGCTGTCCAGAATTAATACGGCCAGCTCCGGATTTTGTCAAGTTAAGTCCTATCCACACTTTTGCTCAGCCTAAAGACAGTTATTGTACAATATTAAGACAGGCAAGTAAATTATCCAGGGAGCATGAGAATAAATAGTCAATTGCTGTTGATCAACAAGTTAAGTTTTCCCTTTTTTCCCCTTTTGTTCGGGGTTACTTTAAATTCCGGTCCAACCGGTTTTCCCTTGCCCCTTTTCCGTTTGGTTTGCCTTTTTTAGGCCCTTCTGTTTTTTTTGGTTTTTCCCCTTTTTGAGGGTTTTCATTTTTTCTTTGCAAGGGTTGTTGAGTTCAGGTTCTTTTTACTTCTTTGGGCTTGTTTGGGCTTTTAGGCTTTTTTGTTAATTTTGTGGAATTTTTTACTTTTTACCGTTCCGTTTACCAAGTTCCGGCACCCTTGTAAGTTGGCGGAATTTTTTTTTCTTCGTTTTTTGCTTTAAAGTTGTTGAATATTAAATTATTTAATAATTACCCATAGGAGTGTCCTATCAATATATTCCTCTTCTTACAGTATTTGTCAAAGATGGCCAAGGTGTCTTCTGCTAATTCATAAAATGAATAAGCCGATTCCCTCCTGGGTGCATCGCTGAAGCCGTGTCCAAACAAGTCAGGGGCTACAACTTCAAAGCCTTGCTCCTGGAAATATTTCATTTGGTAATACCAGAGAGAGGAGCTACCACCTACACCGTGAATAAAGAATAAAACTGTTCCCCCGTCTCGATCAAAAACGGATACTGTTGAATGTTCACTATCACGGCGGACTAATTGCTTTGCTCGCGATGGTCTATGAGGCGTTCCTGGACTATTTGTAGAAGTTCCTGGTAGGAATGTCGACTGTGTCGCCAAGGAAGATAGAGAGTTCATTTCATCGTTACTCAAAACATCTGAATAGGCTGCCCTCATATAATTGTTTGAATCACCCGTAACTTCAGTGTCCGCTTTGGTTATATTTGTGGTGATAAATTTCTGATCTTGGTAACTCTTTAACTTCCTTTCTTCATCTCGTGCTGTTTCTTTCTCGGTTGTGCCATTTCTGTTCTCTTTCAATCTGTTACCTTGGAAATTTGATGGTTCTGTTGGCAGCAAATGTTGAATGTGAAGCCACCGGCCTTGACGAACTTTTGTCAATATTGGGACATCCTCCCCAGGGGATATTTTGTTGATTTTGAGAAAGAAAGAGTGATGGGAGTCTGGGGGTCGTGTTGTCATAGGAACTGTCTGACATTATGCAGGTACTCGAAAAATCTTCATGCATTGCAGTTTTCCCTCAACTGATCTTGATTCATGTATGGGGCATCTCAAATAAGCAGTCTGCAATGAGGTATACAAAACAAAACAATCATTCACAATGAAAAAAACAATATATATATATCAATTAACCATTTGAATTGTTAAATTGCATGCGACTATTCGACGTTCCAGTTTACTAGAAATTTTCACCAATTTGTTTAAAATAACACTAGTTGCATAATTTATAAGCCTATAGATGCTAACAATTACTCAACAATATAGGTACAAGGATATATGCCATGTTTCTTTTCTATCTTATTTAGAAATATTTCAAAAATTGTCCCAGGTAGGGTTATTTAGGTAGACTGATTCCGACAAAGCTGTAATAAATACAGCAGGCAAACTTTCTAGACAGTGGTATGGCCATTTACAGAAAGGCAAAATGTCAATAGTGACAGTCCTTAACACTTCTGATCTTACAAGGCCTACTGCTTTTTAAGTTCAAATGTATCAACATTTTTTGGCTCTTAGGATTAATTCACCAATTAATAGTGATATTTTCAGGATTTTGCATATATTCCAAAATCACCAGTTAGGTATATTACATCAAAGACTAGTTATCACCCTCAGCTATCCATGACGAGTTACCACTCATCTCTGTCTAGCTTGTCAGATCTGGATTGTCACTCAACTTCAAAGGGTCTCATGATTCCTTTTTGTCGACGTGGCTATATGCCACGTTTGCCAAATCTGTTCTTCATATAGGCTTCCTAACCCCTACAACTAGGGCAAAATTGATCCTTAGTACCCTCTACCCAACGCTGGCAGGAGTCCTATCAAGTTATATGATGCTAGGCTAAGGCTAGACCTGCTTGCCTACATAGGGACTAGGCTACGCCTGATTTACCTGAATTAGTGTGCACTTACAGTACCGCCAATAAGTAACTTGGTAAACCGCGCTCTTTTTTTGCGCTCAGTGCATTTAACCGCGCTCTATCTTTTGTTAAAACCCGCATTTAAATGCATTTAAATGCGGGTAATTGCGGGGAACTGTTTATCAGAGCGCAGATTCCGTCGGAAGGCTTCCCTTATTCTATTCATGCCCGCTAGAAGTGTGAAGTTCATTGTTACCGTCAGACGGTCAATGGCTGTAATCCTACTTAATTCCTTCCAATC